>UCOL01000013.1:0-153138 GCA_900474335.1 Ormyrus nitidulus | reverse complement strand
CCACCATATTATCCTTTGACCCAAAAGTTTTACCACAAACCTCGCATTCAAAATCTCTTCTACTTTCGTGTACAGTACGTTTGTGCCTCATCATTTTGTTCTTTAATACAAATGTTTTACCACAAACATCGCATTCGAAATCTCTTCTACCTATGTGTACAGCGCGTTTGTGATCCACCATATTACTCTTTACTCCAAAAGTTTTACCACAAACCTCGCATTCAAAATCTCTTCTACCTTCGTGTACAGTATGTTTGTGCTTCATCATTTTGTTCTTTAATCCGAATGTTTTACCACAATCGTCGCATTCATATTTTCTTTCTTCGTCAACTTTGTGTTTCAAGATTTTACCGTTCAATCCAAACTTTTCGCCGTAAGTTTTAGGAGTTATGATTTGTGATCTGAAAATTATTATTACTGTAACTTTATCCAATCAAAATATTTTTTATCACAACAATTATTCATATAATTTTATTATTCGTTAGTGTACATATATATTTGGAAAATGAGAATGCGGGGAACTTAAAATGTATTATTTAATTAACGTAATTTACATTATTTATAATTTTGTTATTGGCATATCGTTATTTAAAAAAGAATAGTTTTATTTAATAATTATTTTACTTTTATAAACTTATGATCAATCAAATGTAACGTTTTAATGTACTTCCTACTTACTGTGAATCGATTAAATTTGCCATTTCTGATGATTAATTAGTTTTCTTAAAGACAGATTATGTATTTTAGTGTAAAAACAATATAAAAGAAGATAAGTTCGTTACTTTTTCCACTTTTAGATCAGTCAGTCCCGAACAGTCGAAATAATAATGTTAAATGTTACGAGTGAAGTGTATGTGTACAGTAGAGCAATACGTAAAGGCTTCAAGTAAACAATCATATAAAGCAAAACATAAATTGGCATTAAGTACTATTTACAGAGTGAAAAAATTATACTCAGGAATAGAAAATTTTAAACTATTTATTTACGTCGATTTGTCGCTTCGCATTATGCACAGTTTATATTAAAACAAAAATTTGATAATTCGGTACAAGCACTAACGCACCCCACAAACATCGATGCAGCTGTCACAGCTAGAATTGCGTTATCAGCTGAGGCGTGGAAAGTGATGGCGGTACGGTTAGATTTGGAAGGTGTACGTCACTTGCATGGCGATCGAAAAGGATCATCCGGGATCGCATCTCTCATTCCCCGATTTTTAATCGATAATTTAATCGAGGGCTTGTGGGCGACTTTCTGCGCGTTTTGCTCGGCGACTCGAGGCTGTAGTCCCTCAGCTTGGGGTCTCTTCCCCGAGGCTGTTTAACCCGCTGTTTGGCTCGCTTGAGACTCGACCTCGACAGGTATGGGTCTAGCGTGCAAGGTAAGACTTCCAGGTGAAACCTAGACCGTTTTTAGATTATTTTATTGTTTACATTAATGTCACCAGTATAGTTTATTTGTGAGTAAATATATTTTAAAATATTTTGATTAGTTAGTTTTATGTACAGAATTGTTAAAATTTGCATTAATATACTTCATATTTGAACTATTACTACAAATATAAGAACAATAAATTATTTAGGAGGAAGCTAAAGTGCCAATGTATTGGCAGCGGTTCTTTAATATCGTTTCTAATACAAAATTTTAGAGTTCATTTTTTTATTTAAATGTATCATAAAGCTCGCAGTATTCAACCAAGAGAGGAAGCTATAACTTGAAATGATTTATTTTAAATCAACAAAAAATATTTACGACACGGATAAGAATAAAAACAAGTAAAAGCAACAAATTAACCCTTATTCAATAATTTTTTTTCAATAGCTTTTCAAGCAGTAAAATTTATTACCCTCTTTCATAGTTATAAAGTCACGCTGACTATTATTTCGAACGCATAAAAGGGGCATTCGAAGCCGCAAAAAGGACTGCTAAAAGTCCTCTCGGCGATCTGAAAAATAAACGACGCCCGAAAAGAAACTCAGAAAGGAGTACACAGAAGCAGAACGAACAAGAACATATTAATATCGCAGCAGCAGCGTGCAGCAGCAACAAGGGGCCCCCAATATTTAGGACTTGTTTTTATCGGCGTCGAAATCGTTACGGTCGCGCGAGTAACTATGCAAATAAGCGTTCCGCCGCAGCGGCCGTCCGAGATTTAAAGTCGCGAGCGACGAAAAAAAACAAAACAAAAAAATGGAAGCCAATCAAAGCCCACGAGCGAGAGAAAGAAAACGAGAGGAGCAAGAGTTCCCCCGAGAGGGAGATTCGCTCATTATCGCGAGGGGCGCATATAATGCAGGTTAATTATTGCGGGCCGAGGCACAAAACGGGCCGCTCGCTGCGCGCCGTCCAGCCTCGCCGAGAGAAATGAGGGACTGGGACTTTCGGGGCTTCCAGGAGAATCCTTCAATTGCCGCGGCTGTCGTAAAGTCGCGGGCGGCTTGATGCGACGCTTTTACGGCGAGATTAGGGTGATAAAGTTTAGGTTCTTGTCCGGGACTTTGAGCAGAGGACTGTTTTATGGCCTTTACGGGGGAGGTACGGAGGTGAAAGACTTTTTTGGCTCTCCGCCGAGTCTTCGAGGGATTCGACGCGACGTTCCTTCCCGATTTTATTTTTAGCTAAACTAATTTTTATCGCCCGTTTTCGTTGATTCTTTTAGATTTACAGTGAAATATTGCTTTTATAAAATTTGACTTAATTAGTACACCGTTTTATGGAAGAGGTTTATTTACTTATCAACAATTATTTATACGTACAAACGACTCTTCCATGCTTCATAACAGCAATTGAATTCCGCATAAAGTAATAAAAATCTTACTCAGCGCTCGACATCACATAATAATGATTTAGAATAGCCAAAGAAATGAAATAACCCGGAGAAAAACTAAGTATCAAATATAGCGCATTAACAGCCGGCGCGCGGACAAAACGCCGCCTTTATCATTCCATCAGCGTGCAGGCATAAATTAAGAAAATCCCCCAGCATTAACCGGGCGAAAAAAGTATGCTATATCCTAAGCCACAATTCGAACGGCGCGACTTTCTAGCGCGGATTCTGACTCTCCGGACTCTCGATATAATATTCTTTCGAGACGCGCTCTCGCCTCCTCCACCCACCGGCTCCTTTTTCTCTGCCCCCGTCGGGGAGAGGCGTCGCGTATTTAAAATGCAAATCTCAACGCCAATAAATCTCTCTTACATGGGGCTCTCCAAGAGAGAGAGAGAGAGAGAGAGAGAGACTTGTTCGTTTTGTTCTTTATTCGCGAGAGAGAGAGAGAGAGAGCTGGCTGCCGTTCGACTGCAGGCGCGTCCTCTTTTTCTCCTCCGGGGGTTATAACTGCCTTCGCTGTTTCTTCTTTTTGCGCGCGCAGCTCTTCACTTTTATTCCCTCTCGGGCTTTATCGAGAGCGCTTTTATTTCGTATACGAGGAGAGACGGATCGCGGACAGCTCGGTATTAGTTTTCTGTAGGCGAAGGAGAGCGCGCCGAGAGTGCGGCGGAAAAGAAGGAGCGGCCCGATATCGGATGTATGTATAGTTTTCGCCCTTTTATCCCCGGTCGCAATGATTCATTCGTTTATTAGGCCAATTATTAAAAATGAGAAGCGTAATTGCCGATTTTTTTATGGTGGCGGCGATTCTCTCGGGCCGAAGTTGATTGACCAGTTCCTTTGGGCGATGTTTTGCGGATCCGGCGTCGATTGGGGGCCCCGACGACCGTCTCTGGGACCAGTAGTAATTATAACATTCGCTGTATAAAAACGATGTGTTAATCTTCATCTTCTTTGATGGTCCGTAGAAATTGCCGAAATAATAAATTTTCGAGCCTTTTTCAACGAATTTATTTGTTATCTTACTCGGACGCATAAAATTTTATTGAGAGCAATTCTATTTTATCCGGAATTTCGTAGTTATATAAAAAATTAGTTTTTTTTTTTAGAATTTGGATATAAACTATTGAAATAACGCGTTTTCTAGTTTTTAAGTTGCATTGTAAATTGCTTCGTTAGATTCTATCATTTTTATAGTCATCTTCATCTTCTCCCTTCACAAGCCTATTTACACATTTACCAACTCGAGATTTTTTTCTAAATTCATCCATTCAATATTACTTTACAACGCAAACCGCACAATCGTTCGAGAAAATTTTGAAAAAAAATCGTTACAACATCAATCGACACTCCCATTCGAAACTTCCGAAATTTACGTTAACTCCCGTCCAGTGTTCACAGCTTTACCCCGCATCAAAATCGCACTCAACAGTCTAATCCGCCGGAATTTATCGTCCTGCACGCGCCGCCTATCCCCGGCTGCGGCAATTAAAACCTCGGCCAAAGCACACAAATAAATTTCCGCGATCCGCGCCGAATAAACACATAAAAATCGACCGAATTTTCCCGGGCCGGGCGTAAACAATAAAAACGAGGCCTGCTACCGGTCTTCCCTCAAACCCCGTGAAGGGCTGGCCGCCTGCGCTTTTTAATAGCCGGACTCCGGGCTCATAATCCTCCGTGCGGCGGACTGCGCCGGCCCGAGTCGCGACCTCTCTCTCTCTCTCTCTGGCTGACCTCTCGCTGCAGCTGCGGGCGTGCGCCCGACTTAAATATCAAACACCGCCAGGGGGACAAAGCCAGGCGGCCTTTACGACGTGTAAATCAACGGCGTTAAACAGCCGATCGCGACGCGGACTGGACGTACACGCGGCTTTTGATTTATAGATCGGCCTCTCGAGTCTAACGTTTTTATCTCTCTCTCTCTCTCTCTCTCTCTATGGCCGGGAGAGAGAAAAAGGACAGCCGTGGATAATTGCCGATTTTCCGGAGTGCGACCGCTCTCGAGAGAGAGAGCGATTCCGCTGTGTTTTTTCGACGGCGGAGTTGCGGGGAGCGTGGTTTATTAATGGTGGCTGTCGATGAGCGGAATTTGATAAATTAATGATATATGCATGTCTCGGGGGGAGAGCTGCCCTCGCGATTTTCGAGAAATTTGAAAAATTGAGATAGGCGCTTTTTGCTCCGGTTTTTTTATGGGGACCCGAGCGTTTGGCAGGACGACTTCATTTTCGAAATTTACATGTTCATTTCGAAAGTGGAGGGATCTCGTTGAGATATTTTTTTAACGGCGTTCCTAAATATTATATTTTAAGAGCTCCCTTTTACGAGGAAATACTTTATTATGCCTTGGTGTCGGGCTCGATTAAAATTTCTGCAAGCTTTTCGCTGGGGCTTCGCGGTTTTTAAACACTTAAATTCGCCGAGTCACAACCATAAATCTGAACCTATAACATTATGTCAGAGTGACAAAGCAATAAGTGAGTCATGTTATTAGATGCGGGTAGTGATAAAATCTTTTTGAAATTAAGTTACCGCGGAAACTTGGTTAGTACCACGAAACGTATAAATCAAAGTCCTGAAGTAGATAAAGTACTGCTTAATTTATCTGGTAGTTTTAATTTCGCGTAAAGTCTGAAAATTATTGTTTATAAATAAAATATGGTCGATCCTCTTATTTTTTAAATATTGTTAAAAGATATCCATCTATTAAAAAAGTCACATTTCCCCTTTGAACGAAAGGAATTGAATGTATCTTTACGAATTTCTTGCAAGTTCCTGATTCTTATCTTACCGAGACTTTTACTACTGGTCTAAAGCGAACGTTAGCTTTCCAAGCCATTAGCGTTCGTTAAACTTCCTTACATGTCACGTCCATTTGACAAAAGTGACTGGTACTTCCTGCCCAACAGCATTATCTATTGTGCCCAACAAAGTAAGCACACAATCATTATATGGACTGATTAGTCTATGCCTAAGCATCAGAAGAAATCGCCACTACATAAAACATAATCTAAATCCCGCTTCGAAATTTACAAACGCCACGTGAACGTAATCGAGAGTTTTATCACATTTTACTAATAACAGCCTGAAAACATTCGTCCGCAAGCCTCTTCGGCGAGAATCGTGGCTCGAAAAAAAAAAAAATGGTCGGAATGCCTGCGTCCAACGCGAGGCAATCAGCCGGGGAAAAAAGGCCTAATACGACAGCACTTACAGCGAAGCGGCGAATTGGCCGTGAAAAAATCGAAAGCCAAAAAGCCCTACGTACACTTACGTACACGCAAAAAGGGCCAGCAGCAACAGCAGCAGCAGCAGCAGCATCAGTCACTCGGGCGTGTGTTATTATAATAAGCTCTCCCGAGGACTCTCGCTCAAAAGCCGGGAGATGCTCAGGGCCCATTATTCGTCGGCCTCGTCCTGTTTTTTTTTCCCCCCCGTACGCGCTTACAATTTGCACGCGTCGGTAAATCGACATCGCGTCCTGACGCGCGTGACAGTGCAGAAAAGGAGGCCGTAGAGAAGGAAAGGAGGCAGCGAGAGAGAGAGAGAGAGAGCAATGATATTTTACTTTCGGTAGCCGCAGCGAAATATGTCTCGGGGCCGTAAATCGCCCTAAGCGATTGCTCCTTTTTTCTGCCGGGCAGGCAGCCCCGCTCGGTTATAATGCCCCCAAGATGGCTACTGCTACTTCTCTCGACGCTGTTTAGGGGCCGATTCGAGGAATGGATTGGCTTCGGGGACCGGAGGCTAATTTGTTAGGCTGACTTTTTGACAAATCAACGGGTGAAGTGTCGGGATGAGCCGGGCTGGGCCTCTCGGGGTGAAATGAAAAATGGGGAGGAGAGCGTTTTAATGCCGACGGCGAGTTATTGAATTTTCGACGAGAGCTTCTTGTAATCGAATGTACATTAGCGTTAATTCTTATTGCAATTGTGTCATTGAAAAAATTAATATATCGAATGATATTTTTAAGTAAATTAAAGTGATTGATAAATGTTGAGTGAATTCGAGGGGAAAGGCAGCATAAAAGTATTATCTTTATTATGTATATTTTATTGCGCCAAAACCTAAAATAAAACTTTATAAGGATAAGAGTTTTATGTATGAACTATAAATTAAACCTCCTTTTAATATAGAGTAGCTTTGGCGAGATTTCAAAATTTATTGAAGACTAAATCCAGATCTCCGAAATTGGTTTACATAATAAAACTTTCCGATCTCCTAAGCTCTACATTCGGACAAATTTAATCTAAAATTTGATTCCCATTTCAAACTTGAAAAACGTTCGAGACCACTCAATCCGCTTTATCTGAAACTAAAAATCCGGCCCATTTCCAATACCCGAAAAAGACACACTTTCAGTTTCGAAAAAGCTTCAGAAATTTAGCCGAATATATCCATCGAACGAAAGCGAATCCGGCCCCGCGAATCGAAGAAAGTGGCACAGAGAGAGAGAGAGAGAGGGCCCTTCCCATTAACCGAGAGCGGCGGCGGGATCAGATATAATTTCGCTTAGCTTTCTCGCAGATTAAGACTCCTTTACGAGGAGCTTTAATCTCGGACTGGCAGTCGATGCCGGGCCGCCGCCGCCTGCATTCGGGAGCTCCTTGACTCGATTTTAATCTCTCTCCCCGGCCGTGGCGGTCCGGCTGTTCCTTTTCCAGAGGCTCTCGGACCGGGCCGCCGCTTGAAGTTTATATCCTTGTCTTCGGGGGCCCGTCTTTCTTCAGCCTCCCCTTTCTGCCGCTGCCCGGGAGGAGCGCACGCGGCTACCGCGCGTATTCTCTTCTCCCTCTCTCTCTCTCTCTCTCTTTAAAAGCAGATAAACACCGAGTCGGCGGAGGAGAAGAAAAGAGCTTCTGTGCGAGAGAGGCCGGGATGTTGCAGTTGCGGTGTATGTATGCGCACACCCGCTGGTTATCCTACGTGCGCAGCTTCCTTTTTGGCTCGAGCCGCTGAGTGATTTATTTTTTCGATGCTACTACGAGGAAAGTCTGAAAAACGTGTTATTATCCGGTAATGGGCCGAGGCGCTGCGCGTTCGACTTTAGTGCGAACGGCCGAGGGTTTTTTCTTTTTTACAATTATTGCTGTTCGTTGCGTAAAGCAGTCTACTCGCTTTTTTCATAACTAAAAAATATAAGTATTATACTTGTGTGAATTCTTATATAGAACTGGGGAATCGGCCTGGATAACTTTTATTTTAATGTTATCATAAATGCTAATTAAAGCATGCAGTAATTAAGATAAACGCTGAGTAAAATAAGACATCAAAAAATTGAATATTTGCAATATATCGTACTTTTGGACTTTCTTTTCAATCAATTCTAATTATAATTTCATAATAATTAATACCATTATTTAAAGTTACTATATAATAATTCTACCCGTTGTCTAATCCACAAAACGGAGAAAGTCTAGATTAGTGCAGTCATTCAGTTCGTAAATTACAGCACTTAATAACCGCGCATAACTTCTTCAGACTAGCCTAGTCATCCGAATGGCATCTGACAATTTATTTCCGCTTAAAGAATGCTACTTCATTTTTGAGAGATCAGACAGTTAAATCGTCGTCATCTTTCCGTCTCCGTACATTTAGTTCACCGTCTCAGCGCCGCTTCGGGTCATTATGCAAAGAAAAAAAAACAACAAAAACAAAAAAATGAATAAGCAGAAAAAGCGCGCCTGAAAAGATAAATCTAAGAGCGTGAAGTCGTAAAAACGATCCGAATGGAAACGGAGGGCTTTGCAATCGCGATGCAGTGCAAATGGGATTTCTTGAAAAGCGAATAAAAGAACAGAACTATATTATCCTTAGAACGAGGAGAAATGAATGTCAAAGCGAGATTTTTAAGACTTTGCGACTGCCTTCACGAATAAATTAAAAATAAAACGAACTCAAAAAAATTGATCCTCGTCAGCGATCGACGCGAATTCTTACAAAAAAAAAATCCATCTAAAAACGCACGACTATTTTAAAACTCCACGTACTATTGTTCCGGACTACGTCGTACGTCATCCGAGCTCTCTCGGTCGCGCGCGAGAAGAAAGCTGCAACGAGATAGGCGCGCGGCGGAGTGTGTCCAAGGTCGGCTCTGATAAGCAAAAGGAACTAAAACCCGATCTGCATCTGCGGCGCCGAGAGCCGTTGAGAGATAAAGCCAAGGCACCGCCGCATCCATTTTCTCGAGACGTTAATCTCCCCCCCGTGTTGCGCAACTCGCGCCGTGGGCTTTTGTAATAAACGGCCGCGCGTTTCGAAGCGCCGTTTAAATAAATAATGCCAAACAGAGCCCCTTTGCCGCTCGTTTCGAATTGAGTGATTTTCGTTATTTAAGGACTCGCGGCGTTTTGAAATTTGGTTTATGCGCCGAAGGAAACAACCGTATTTTCTGTTGAATATAATCAATAGAATTTTCGGTTGATTTAACAGAATTTCTATGTTGATTTAATAGAAACTCTGTTGACTTAACAGAGACTCCGTCAAATTAACCGAAAATTCTGTTGAATGTAATTAACTTAATGTAGTTGTTTCAACAAAAAATTTTTTTCTCAGCCTATAGGTATAAATCGTAAATAATTGTATTAGAGATCATTTTTTTCACAAAGTTCTTTAACAAAATATAAATCTTTTATTCGAGGTAGTTAATTCCCAACGAATACAGTTCAGCGCCAATTTTACTTTCCAACTTGAGACTTGACCCAGTCGCGGAACTCGTAAACGCTCGTGAATACATCGGGGTAGCCGATGGCGCAGGGTATTCCTCCGGAAACCACGCCGATGATCTCGCTGTTGGCCACCAGCGGACCGCCGCTGTCTCCCTGCGTTCGCAGAAAAGCATATACGAAATAAGTACAAAAGAATCGGCGCGCGGTACCTGCAGCGAAAAGTGTCAATGTATATATATATAATTCTCACCGAGCAGGTGCCGGCTCCCTTCTTGACGAAGGTACAGACGTGGCTCGACTCGATGTTGCTGTAGTATCGGAGGGACTTCTGGCACTGCTGCCGGTCGATGACGGTGAGGGTCAGCTTCTGCAGGCTGTTGGAGACGGGCGTCTGGTTGTCGACGGTCGATCCCCAGCCGGAGGCGAGAGCCTTCGTTCCCGCGACCGGGTCCTCCGTCGGCAGACTGATCAGGGCTACGTTGGAGGAGAGCTTCACCTCGGAGGCGAGCTGAAACATAGATAATATTCAACGTTCTGTATACAGTGGCGAATCGGTCGAAATGAAGAGAGCACCGCGGATGATATACGAACCGTGATGACGCCGATGTCGTTCATCCAGCTGACGCCGTCCTTGTAGCTCGGGTGCATCTTGGCGCCGGCGACTCTGTAGCTCTGTCCGGCCTGGTTCAGGGCGCTGACGCCGACGACGACGGTCACGGACCTGAGCCGATCCTTCATGGGATGGATGCAGTGGGCGGCGGTGAGGACGTGGCTCTTGCCGATCAGGGCGCCGCCGCAGAAGTGCTGGCCTTGCACGCGGAGGGAGACCTGGTAGGGGACCTCGGCGATGTCGGCCTTCTTTCCGCCCACCAGCCTCTGGGGGATGGCGGCGTGGACATCTGGAATGGAGGGTGTTTAGATGGAGGTTTTGAAGGTTCGGGGATGTTTTCTAGTGTGGATAAGGTGCCACTTACCCTGCAGTGCCGCGATGGCAAGGAGTGTGAAGATGATTCGGATCATGTTGGCGGTGACGATCTGATGGTGAAGTTTGAGTTCGGGACAGGAGCTTTTATAGTTCGGAGAGAGTGAATTGAATTTTTTCAGGTGTTTGTAATTTATTCTAAAATGCAAATGTTCGAATTTCTGAAAATTTTAATTCGACTTACGTATGTGTATTATCGGAATGCGTTGATATATTTGCTCGTAATTACGAAGAGATAATATTGACGGTTCGGCGCGTACGATAGTAATTACTGATTTTTGGATCTTTCCTAATCATAATTAATATTAATATTGTTAGTAAAAAGGAAAGACCAAACGAGATAGAACTATTAGATAATATTTGAAACAGAATATTCAATAAACTGTCATAAATAAAAAATAATTATGTTATTTTATGAACTTACCCAATAAAATCATTAAAATATTTTTTTATAAATTTGATTAGCCGAATGAAAAAACTATTTAATTTTAAATTGAACATATTTAAATAACACGTAACAATAATATTAATGTATGCACAAGTATATATTGTGACAAGATAAATTTTGTTTATCTCAAAAACTTAGCGCGCTTTACGCATTTTTAATGACGTCAAGTTTCACTTGTTGTCTTTTTGCACACACTAATACATAATGATGAAAGAAATCGAAATTTTAATAAAAACAATTATCGTACGCGAAAAAAAAAAATTTTAAATATTTAGCGATTCATTTATTTCATAAAAATTTCTTTTAGATTTTTAATACAGTTTTGAAAGTTTTTGGAATGTAGAATTACCATTCAAATACAGCAATGTTATTAATGAAATATTAGGAATAAAGGACATGTAATATGATGGTTTTTCCCCAAAGTCCTACAAATGAAATGAAAGTAAGCAAAAAATTTAGCATAGATATTCTGATTGCAATTAAATAAACCATTAAACGCTGACCTCCTTTTAATATACAAAGATTCATTACAATAAACGTCAACGGTCAATGTGCGAATTTAGTGCGGCGTTTCAGTTACCACAACCGTCGCTGCCCAGTAATATAATCCCCGTGCAAAAGTCACTCGACGCTGTTGTGTCATTTTTCGGCCAATAAGTCTCGATATACATTTTGCTCGGCGATTAATTCAACGGTTCCGTCGCTCTCTTGGCGATAGTGCGTTGCAATAATTGTGGGCTCCGACGGGCTTCGGCTATATATATACTCGGCCCGATCTCCGCGGGATACTCAATTCGCACGAGAGAACCAAAATCGCGGCAGTTCTCGAGAATTTGGTATACTCGCCGAGGGCTTTTCTAGCACTGAACTCGAGCCAATGTCGCGTTGAATTCGAGAGTTTTAGCGTAGAATAACGTTTAAGCTAAGAAACTTCGACTAAGCTTGTAATGTATATTTATCTTTATATTTTCTTGCACTATTAGATTTTATTTTTCAGAAACGATGCCTTGAAAGCATCGTTTCAGCAGAGGAAGAGTTACGAGAAGAATTTCAGAGCCTTCAAAACGGAATCGAACGGTTCTCGTCTCGCACGAATTTGAGAGCGTCGCGAAGCCCAACGAAACAACACTCTACTAGACGAACGCCGTATTTAAATTCGCACATTTATGGTCTTTGCGTTCGCTAAATCTTTACGAGGATTCAATTCGAAATAATGCGTTTGTAACAAGGAGTCAAATTGAATCTTACAGTAGTGATTTCAAAATTGAATAGACGTTAGTCATTGCTGCTCCTGAGATGCTAAATCAATTTTCTCGAGGCAAAGCCGTGCATCATCAATTCTTCATTTCAGTTGCGTCATGCGCCTCTTAAACGGCCAGAAAACCAGACATCGAACGTAATTCGTCTATCAATCTTCTACTTTCTCGAATATTTCTTCTGCCTATACTGCTCGCTGCTAAAAAAAATCAACGGCAAACAGTTCTCAACCTTTTCGCCTCGCCTCGTTCCCTTCGATTCCTGGCCTACTTAACCATCCTCCTACGCCCGATGCGCAACAAAGAAAACGCCAGCAAAAATCGATCGGGGCAGAGAGAGCTTGTTTACCTTGCGCAAAAAGCGCTGGAAAGTGCTTACAGGCGAACGCTCGCCATCTCGATCTTGCTCATCCTCGGCATCATATCCGCGGCGATCGAGAGGGGACCGGCAGAGAGAGAGAGAGAGAGAGTCTGCTCTCCTGCCCCCCTCGAGGGCCTCGTCCGCTCCTCTCTCGCTCACGCCCTTTTTCGTCTTCTGCCTCCCTCTCTCTCTCTCTCTCTCTTTCTCCGGCGTCCTCATTTTTTTCCGCTCCCTCCCGGCCGGTTCCTCTGCTCCTTTTGCCCGAGAGCGGAGAGCGTCACTGCCTCTTGCTGCTCCTTTTCTCTCTCTATCTCGTTTTTCTCTCGTTTCGCGGACCCTTCCTCTCTCTCTCTCGCTCTCCTGCGCGTATATATACGCACCTTCGCCCCCTCGCTCTACTACTCCTCTCCTCGAACTTATCTTTTTCGTATACGTACGCGCTCTCCTTCTCTCGCCGATTTCTTCCTTTTGCTCTCCCCCCCTTTCTGCCTCGGCTACTCTGCCGCTGCTGCTGGCTGCTGCTGATGCTGCTTTTGTGTGACCACTGTCCGGTTAAGAGAGAGAGAGAGAGAGTGCGGTTTTTGAGCGAAGCGTGTCTTGACACGCGAGATGCAGGATCGAGCTCCGACACGAATATAACCCTATATGTGAGAGTAGCCGCTGCTGCTGCTGCTGTCCGTCTTCGTTTCGCAAGAGGCCAGACTGGACGAAGATAGAATTTCGATGCTCGAAAAGCGAAGAAAAAAATCGAGCCGTCGGTCGGGGTGGGAGGAAGGGAGAGAGAAACCGAGAAAAAGATGCCAACGAGAAGAGGAGAAAGTGAGCGAGATGAGTCACCGAGGAGCCTTATGGCGCGAGCTATAAGTAAGAGTCGCGCATGAACTTATCAAAATTTGTCGCCGGGACGCTTTCTTGCCGCCGAGCGGCCCTCGCCGCCTTGTTTCCTGCAATTTTCTTTTGTGATGGATTCACGATATTCGGTTGGCGAGGGGAGGAAACTGGTTGCGCTTTTGCGAATTTCACCGTTTAAGAAAAATACCCCCTATAGTACAAAGAACTTATAAAAATTTATAGAATGGGGTCATTCCGCGTGCAAATACACACATTAAAACCCTTTAAACGTGGCGAAGAAATTTGTTTCTTCAAATGAGTAGCTGCATAGTTCAATATTCTGAATTATCTAATTTTAAAAATCTTATCCTGAGATTCTGCAAAAAGTAACGTAATAAAACTTCTTTTTAAAGTAACAGTTGCGTATGAGCAATGCTCTCATGATAGATAGAAAGCTGTATATTATGTGTAAAATTTTCACTGCCTGGTTTAGTTTTAAAAATTATTTACTTCTTACTTCTTATCTTTACTTTAATAACTTAATTTTTTTTCTTCTATCAACTATTTATTTACGTTTCAAATTTAATATATATCAATTTAGTATACATTAAACCATATAAGTATTGAAAAAACAAAATTTTGTTTACCACTTTCCTTATTATGTTTAGATAAGTTAATTTCTTCAATTTGTAATCGACGATTAGTAACTGTGACCTTGATTTTGATGTTTTTGTTCTTGGGTTTCAAGTTAAGAGATAAGGTAATTTTAAAAACAGATTAATTTATTTTTAAAATTATCGTATAGTTTTCGCGTCGATACTTTACTTGATTATTGCTTTATTTTACTCTTAAAATCACTTTTAAATTCAACACAAAAAACTACCTGGCATAGAAAACAGGCTCAATTCACTTAAGTGAATTGAACTAAAACCATGTCCTTTTAACTACTACAATTAAGTACAAGTAACGAAGCACAACAAAGATAAATAATAAATTTCATTTAATGTAATGGTAAAACATTTAATTTGATACGCGAAAATTTCAAATCTTAAGTGAATTACTTGAACCGCTCGATAAAATCAACTCCGAAATTCAAATTCTCCATTAAAGCTTGCCACTCTCGTTGCTCCCGTTCAGTGTCTACAATCTGCGCTCTGGAAAAAGGACAAAAACGGGGTCCCGATCTCTCTTACCGAAATCTGCTCGTAATTAAAAGCCGAAACAATTAGCTCCCTCTGTCCCGGGTTCAAGAATCTCCGTCAAACTGCAAATCATCCCTTCCTCCCTCTCTCTCTCTCTCTCTCTCTCTCTCTCCTCTCCTCTGGGCTCCTTCGACAAACAGGCAAAGGAGAGCAGCAGCGGCGTCGGCGGCCTTTCATCTGGCACGAGATCTCGCTCGTAATCGCCGCGCGGCGTCGCAAATACGCCGCGCCGCGTCTCTTTGCGCCGCGCTGCACCGCGCTGCGCGTCCGGGAGGGTGCACCGAGAGAGAGAGAGAAATTTTTAGTGCGCAACAGTAGCGGCGGCGAAAAAACGAGGAGATAAGGGGGCCCCGCAAGATTTAAGAGAGGACGCGGGGATGAGGCTAATGGAAGAGTAATGAGCTGCTGCTCTCGGCGAATTATCGGATTCGGCCCGGGAGACTTTGGGAGATTGAGAAAAGCCGCTAGTCTGGCGACTTTGGATTAGGCGAGGCGGCTTGACGGAGGTGGAAGGGGAACGTAAGTTTGGGTGGTAAACACTTTTTTCAAAAAATATACTGCGCAACAGTCGGTAATAACGTTACTTGGATCAGCGACGATAACAGGACAGTCGCTGTGTCTTTATCTCGAATTTTTTGTACATATTTTTACCAGTGCTTCATTGAGTTGAATTTATGATTCCGAAGCTCCGACTTTAAGTGCCATTTCAAGTGCCCGACGCGGATTCTTTTCTTCACGCTGTCAAAAAACGAATTTTTCATCCAAAAAGTATATATCCTTCCCCGTCTTGCCGCTTACCAACGTTCCGTAAAACACGTCCCCCGTGCCGAAAAACTCTATTAACCGACCCACCCCTCCGCCTTCCCCACTCCAACCCGGCCGACCCAACCCATCGGTGCTCCCGAAGTGCAGAAAAAAAAGCTCGAGAATAAAGTAACCACGACGCGCGGGGTGGCTTTTTTAAAGCGACGTCGAGCCGCTTCTTTTTTTTGTACGTACGTCCCGGCAATCTCTCGGGCGCACGCGCGTTACGCGCGCTCGCGCGCCTCCCAAATTACACGGCTCCGGCCCCGAGAAAAACGATCGCGGCGGGACTCTGCTGCGCGGTGCGCGTGCACCGCGAGCGAGACGCGTAATGATTCACCGAAAATACTCAATTGCCGCGCGTATATGTAAGCTGGTGCGCCCGGAGCTTGGTGCCCGGGTAATTGCGCGCGTCGAGGCTCTGTGCAAATAATGAGAGCCGAGCAGTGCTCTCGGCGAGATGCGCTTTTTTTCTACCGAGAGAGGTGATGGTCGGCCGAGGCGAGGGGGGAGGGTTGACTTATGTACTGGAAGATGAGATTTTGTTATAGGAACTGCGATTTCGAGAGAGGTGTATACGCGGGCCGGTTTTTCTCGTAAATTCGTTAATTTACTTTTTGCCCGAGAAGCTCGAGAGAGCGGAGGTTCGGTGTCATTTTTAGGAGGTAAGTAACTGTCGAATTTTGGCGATGTTAATATTTGCCCGGAAACTTTCTGTCTGGCATTTTTTGTTGTTAAAAATAATAAAGTGCCTTGTGTTAAAACGCGAGGCTGTCGCGCGGACGTTATTCCAAAAAACCTGTTTTGCGTATATATATGCACAAACACGAATGTATATTGCAAACATAATAAATAAATATTTGCCGATTCACTTATCGTATCATACCGACTGCTAATAGAAACTTCCAAAAAAAAACTCTTCGCATAGCAAAGAAACGAGTTGTAAATTCGCTAAAGGACGCAAACAATAACCCGTAATATACTGCTAACTGAATATACGCTAAAAAATGAAAAATATTAGCTCCCCGTCGACAATAAACACATTCAAGAGCAGTGATAAGCAAGATAAATTATAGGCAGCCGACAGAATAAACGGAGCCACTATCAAAACCCAGTAGCGCAACCGAGTAAATCAAGGTAATTTACAGCCCATACACTGAGAAAAACATTTCATCTGCCCCGAGTACATCGTGCTGTTGAATTTTCGGATGATTTGCCAGAATTTCTATTTATCAGAACTTGTGCTGATTTAGCAGAAAATCTGTCGATTCAACAGTAACCCTTTAGATTTAACAGCACATTTTATTGAGTCAACAGATTTACTCTCAATCGATCGAATATTCAATTGAATTGCGCCGCGTTTTAACAACATTACAGCAGCAAAGTCAACGAAAGTTTTGTCCCTCGGCGCGGCGCCTCGAAAATTACCATTAACACACCTCCTCGACCTCCTTCAAGGACAATCAAATCCACTTTCCCTCTGCCCGCGAATGAAAAAAAAACAGAGCCGCGCGCGCAACGGTGCAACAGCTCGGCGTAAATATTTACCGCGCGCAAGCGCCGGAAGCTCGCGGCAACCCGGGCTTACGCCGAGAGGAGAGGCTTGATTTACGAGGCACCGCCGACTTGATTAAGGGGAGTGGCCGCTGCCTTCTTCCCTCTTTTTTTTTGCGAGCTGCCTCGGACGATTGATAATTGAATGCTGTCCTATGATGCCACCGGGGAGAGGGTAATTGGGGGTAATGAGCGCTCCGAGGGTAGAGCGGATTTCGGTCCGGGGGAGGAGGAGCGTTTTAATTTCAGCCGCGGAGTGGTTTGTGAATTTTTTTTTTTCTTAACTTGGCTGCTTTTTGGGTGTTTTGAGTTACTGGGAAAATCGTGGTTCTGGAAGGATCGGGTACTTTGGTTATGTGAAGGTCATTAAACAGAAACTTTGACTGTATATAATGTAACATATTGCTTTATTGTAACAATGAGTTTAAACGATTAACAATCGTTAATAATTTTACAAATCAAAATAAAACTTTTATGTGCATTAATTTTTTTCGCCAAAATCTTCCTCGCACAATTTCTGCGTTCGGATAACAATCAGCTTTTTCCCCATCAACTTGGAGTTGTCGAATTTCTCTTCCGCCGCAGTGGCATCCTCGAGACACTTGAAATACGTGAAACAAAACCGAACTCGCGGCTTCTTAAGACACCGCATGTAACTAACGGCTATCGGACAAAACGAGTCGAACAAGTGCAGAATGTAAGCGGTACTCAGTTCCGGATGAATGTCCGCCACGAGAACTTCGACGGCGTCGGCCACGGGAGACGGATCCTTCTCCGAAAGTTGATCAGCCTCCGATGTCGACGATCGGCCGTTTTCCGCGATCGACAATCCGTTCAACTCTTCGCTCAGCTCTCGATCCGTTTCGCAATCCTGTTCGTCCGATGATAGATCGCTTCCTGCGTTACTTACATCTTCAAGCGGCTTTACACCTGACTCGGGCGTTGATGCGCTTGACAATTTATCAGGCGACGACTCTACGTCTCCATCCGATTTACAATTTTCCGCACTCGATGACTGGTCCCATCCTTCGCTCTCTACATTCGCTAAACGATTAATTTTAAGCGCCTCAAGACTCATTCGATGCTTAAGTAATCGATCGGGCGGTAAAGAGGTGCTGTTCCTTTTTTCGCCTTTAATTGGCTCCTGCTCTAATACGTTATTATTTTCTTCATCAGCTCTTGACGTATCGTTATTATCCTCCTCGTCCACATTGTCTTCGAATTGCTTTTTGTTTTCGCATTCGGAGTTGTTCGGAATAAGGATAATTGCCGGGTGACCTTGTACTTTATTCACTGCTCTTCTGGCGGCTGCGAAGGTCGGAAATTCAACCCCGAATATGTACTCGTCCTCGTCGATTAGTGTTATGGATGTGTAACCTTCGAAAAAACTTTCTGACTTTTCTGGACTGTGCATAGAAACTCGAATCTCGTAACTATCTGGATAATTTTCTGTACAAAATTCTTCGTAATTTATTTTGCTGCAAAAATAAAAGGAACGATTAATGACTTAACGTTTCTTATTAAGCATCAAAAAACTAATATTATCAATTAAAGTTTATTTTAAATTAAAAATAACGATTGTAAGCTACTTTTCTTATTCACAATGAAAATTTAAAAAGTATTCAAAAAAGTAATTAACTCATCCTCACTTTTAATCAAAGTCTTCTCGATATTATCATTGAAAATTGTATTTTACCATAATCAAATTGAATAGAATAAATTAGAAGATTCTCATAATAATAGAGGATTAAATAAAATAATAAACTTACTTGTCGATAATCATCCTAATTCTCTGCTTTTAAAATTTTATTCGAGTTTAACAATTAGGAAGCACAAACGTATCTCCACTGCTCCAAAACAGAACTGACCGACGTTTCAATGACGCGAGTACCTTGAGACAACTTTGGACGTAAGCAACGATTAAGGAGACATCTGGCTTACAAAGTTCAAAGGAACAACACCTTCGTTTTAATATTTCATCGCGATTCGTCGAACTTGCCATAAAAAACCACGAATAATTTCAAAAGCAATTTTTACCCTTAATTACTCCCGAGACAAAAGCGCGGCTTACGTTAAAAGCAATTCGAAAGATCGAAATCGCCAGCTCGAAAAAGCAGCCGGAGCCGCTTTCTCGAAGGAGACTCGGAATTATCGCCTCTCCGCCGCAACATTTCGCTCTTTCTCAAAAGATGCGCTCGGCCGATAGTCCGGGCAATTACTTACGCCTGCCGATACCCCGATAAGAATTATCACGCGGCAGGATTTCCGCAAAAAACAAAATTAGCATCCCGAGCTTTTCCCCCCCGCCGGCAATCACACGCAGCGAGTAAGTACAAAAAGAGAGAGAGAGAGAGAGAGAGCGGATAGGAAGGCGAACCGCTCGGAGGCTCGCGCGATGCATAGATATAAACTGCATCGGCCTCTCCCATGTATTATGCATCCCTCGGCGCGAATATCATCATCGGGTATGGGAGGCGCGAGCCGCTCTACGTGCCCCGTCCAACGTTGCACACACACCGAACCGTGGCACCGATGGCTTTTCGTCAGCGGGGCTCGAGAGTAGAGAAAGTCTTCGATATCGGGGTCGAGTTTTTGTTTCTTTTTTTCTCGTTCCTCCGCGAGAGACGGGAGGAGGGAAAATCCGCCTCGCACCGCGGAGGTAGTTTGTACTTGGCGTTGCTGTGTTCTGCGAGAGAGAGAGGCCGTGTTTTTTCGCCGTATCGTATATCTGCGCGATGCGCGCGGTACTCGCAGGCCACAATGAGAGCTAATAGGCTGACCCTTCGTTTGCACTGTAATTGTTACTTGTACGAAGGCTCGAATCCTCCTTTTTTCTGCTTCCTTTTTGCGCCGCGTTACTGTTTACTCGGGGCGCTTTCGCCTTTTTTTTTACAAGAGAGCGGCTCGTTTTACAAGAGTTCCCGCTAAGGACTATTGGCTTTTATTGCGTTTTTCGGAATTTTTTTCAGGAAGGCAATTGCGCTTTATGTCATTCGAGCCGAAGATGAAGAAAGAGTAACAATGTAAAAGTTAATGAAAATTAGCGACTCGGGCTTTAATAACTAAAATGTCATCTTACTTCCTTGAAAAGAACATTTTTCCAACGATACGCTCGCGATTAAATTTTCGGTTTTCAGAAGAGCCGAAGAATATTGTAAATTCAAAATTCTTTCATCAGAAACCGACGCAGCGTCTCGGGCAGCGAGCCGAACGGAGTTAAATTTTCGCCTAATCTGTACGTTCGGATCTACGGGGTCCGTATATACTTTTTCGCGGGTCTGTACCGGTGAAGGATGGGCCGCGTAGTTCGGGAGCCTGCCGGGGCCCCTCACGCACGTGGCCTCTTCCTCCGCGCGGGCAACACTTCGTTATTATTACCCGGGCCCGGCGAATAATCCTCCCCTCTCGTATTTTTCTCCGGGAGACTACTCGTCTTCCTCCCACTTCGTCTCTCTCTCTCTCTCTCTCTCTCGGCAATCTTCGGGGAGAGGAGGAGGAGGAGGAGGAGGAGGCTCTCGTACTTTTCTGCCTCTCCCGCCTCGTCCTTCGCTTCGGAGGCGAAGCGCCTTTTCTCGCCCTCGCTTCCTCGTATACGCGGGGCTCTTGCTCTCTCTCGCTGGCTTTATTGCCGGCTTGCTGCTCGATTTTTCGAGGAGGCTGCGAGGCGAGGCACACCGCGGTTCCTTTTTTTTTCTCGGCGTCATTTTTTCGATCTTCCCTCGCGAGTTTTCGCTGCTTTTGTTTTCGGATGTTCTCTTGCGGCTGTGATTTTTCGCCCTGCGCCTTCTCGTTCCTTTTCGCGGGGGATTCTCGGCCTTTTTAAATGGGCTGCGGTTGGATCTTTCTTCAATTTCGTCAAATTAGAGGCTGCTTAATAAGTAACTTTTAATTTTGCAGCGACTACTAGAACCCCGTGAAACGTCCGAGAAATAATTGTATTTTTTCAATCGTTTTCTGCGCGTACAGTTTTTTCATTTTCTTTTTAAAAAGTGCCACGTTGAAACGTCATCGATAAAATATCAGTGCCTAACACTGACTTTTACAATTTACTATTAACTTCCCTCAATAAAGAACCGAATGGCCGAAAACTACCGACAAGAGAATGAAACCGAAATTAAACCCACGTCAGCTCCCCCATCGTCCTTTACTTCACTCCCCGCCCGTCCCTCGATTAATCGTCAAGAGCGAAGCTCAGCTGCAGTGACCACCGCAACGCTCAACTCCCACGCCTCGATCATCGGGCAATTTGAGCAGACATTATCCAGCCCTGCCCTCTCGAAGCTTCGTCCCGGCCTGTACCAGCCACTCGACGCCCCGAACACGCGCGAACACGCGTCTGCTGCGCTTCCAAATTGGCCGAGGGGTGGAAGCGGAGAGACGGAGAGCAGATACGCGCCACGCCGATTAGGGGATCTCTTGTCTGTTTTCCGTCTCCCTCCGGCCGGAAAAATCGGCTCCGAGCTCGGGCCTTTGTACCCCCGAGGCGACGCGCACTCCGGCGCACTTTCCGCGACAAAGGGGGCCTTTGTGCGGCACTTCTGCTGGATAAATGTCAAGGGCGCGGTTATTTTTCTCCATTACGGGGCTTCATTAATAATCCGCCGTCGAACGCCGTACACCGCGACGTTTACGGATTTATCGAAACTTTATGGTAAAAGGGACTTTATTTTAGACGTAACGGACGGGAGAGGAGGTTTTGGACGATGATTTATCTCCGATGGTTATTACTCAAATTTGTAGGGATGGAGTACGCTTTTTTTTTGTACGGGGGTAACTCGTATTTTTTTAATGGAGTGATCAATTTTGTAGCGAGAAAATAATTGTACTTTGAGAAACTGATATTTATCATCGTATATCCAGTTTTAATAATAATGAATGATGCTTTATATCTATTAATATTGTTGCACAAAATAAAAAGTAACACTTAACATCCTATACTGACTGTTCTACATGATAAAGAAAGTCATTTAAATTTCTGTGTGCACTAAAAGCTTGGAAATTTAGAAACTATGTATAAAATGGTTTTCCTGTCTATTCTTTCCGGTTTTTATCTTTGAAGCTAGACGCAACAATGTTTCAAGCATTTAAAAGTGAAATACTGATTTCGTTATCTGCGTTGATAGGACTGGCTACTGCTCTACACAAGAATTCGTTTAGACTTCGTAAAAAAAAAATTCAACCATTCAAGGAGCTCGAATATTGATATTTGGAAGGAGAAAAGAGTGTACTTCAAACTTCTGATACTTTCATAAATCATTGCCTTGACATTAATTTATGCGTATTTTAACATTTAAATAGCACACCCTTTTACAAAAAGATGTTATTTTAAATTTCGTGGGAAAACTCTCCTGGGGTCTTATTTTGAATAACGTACTTCTCAAATTACACTTTCCACCTGTGAGCTTAGACAGGATGCGTTCCATTTCACAGTTTAGTTGCGAGCATTTAAAAGAAACTAGATCCAATGTTATTCATCAAAAAGGTCTGTATAGACTTGAACAAACTTCGTTTAAAGATGCGGATTTCGACAGGAATAAAGTAATAAAATAAAATAGCAATTTCGTAAGTATTTGAACAAACTTCGTTTGAAGATGCGCATTTCGACAATAAAAATAGTTACAATAAAACAGCAATTTCGTAAATAATAATTTACCAAATTTGAATACCCTAAAAAATTTGAAAACCTCAAAAACCCATTAACCGCGTACTCCCCCTTTTTTAAATCAACGATCATCCCACCCCCGAAAAGCCACTTCTCTCCAACTTCGCCCCGAAAACCTAATTTACGACGCCGCCCACGGAATCTCTCTCGAGGGATCGGGCAGTTTTCCAACGTCCGCCGCGTGGGCCTGCCTTCAAACCCGAGAACGCGTGAAGTGCTAGAAAAATATTCTCATGCGCCGCGCGTAGCTTTGTCCGCTCTCTCGACCCTTCGCTCGAACCCATTACGCCGGGCATTCCAGGCGCGACTTCTATCTTCCCGCCCCCACCGGCACCCCGCAGTCATCGACTGAAGCAGGTCGGGGAGTTTGGGAAATCAGGGCCTTTGTCAGCCCGCATACACCGGCCGAATCAAAACTTCGTCATGCGTGAGCCACTTCTTTGTGCTGTCGAACTTCGCGTTGGGCTTCTCTCGTTCGCTGCTCGTGCGTTCGGGGAAATTTGTCGGTTTCGACATTTTCTTTTCAATGTCGATATTTTCTTTACAATGTCACGGTCGGTGATGGTTGACGTGTTTCGCTTAAGAGGTGTGCAATACAAGCTTAGAAAAGAGAAAATTTGAGCGTTTTTACTATTTCTTTTTTTTTTAACGGTAAAATCAATGATCGCTTACCAGCAATAATATGAATGTATTTAAAATGTTATAGTTAAGTTTTTGAAAAATATAATAAAAAGCTGGAAAATCAATTTTATTTATTTTGCAGGCAGACCAGTAAAAAATATAATATAGAAATAATAGAGATTTTTTCTTTAAATCACTTAATTTAAGAACCTCTCAATATCAGAATCTACATCCACTGATGCGATTTCGTTGTTTTGTTGTGAACCCAACGAAACACTCACGCTGCTTTCAACTCCCCAGTCAAACAACATTAGCAGGTACTCAGAAGATCGTAGATCTTCGTCCGCAGTCAAATTAGCAAACCAGCAAAACCCATCCCCCTCCAACTCAACGGGCATCGACCCAAATCTGTCCCCGGCAGTGAAAGCCCTCAGAAGCCAGGACTAAACAAACGGAAAATCTCGCACCGAGCAGCGTTTGAAACCAAGACAGCTACAGGTAAAGCCGCCGAAGTAGACCCAAAGCCCGGAAAGGTTAATTGAAGGATCTCCCCTCGCTGGAAAAGGGTCGACTCGGCGATAATACCTCCTAGATCGCCGCGCCGATAGATGACTATAAGACGAGAGTCCGGTTTTAAAAAGATGTAGCCGATAGAAGGGAAGGATAGAGGGGCGGCAGGGGAGGTTAATCGTGGGAGAGGAAAATAGAAGTAGAGCCGAAGCCTCGTAGCTTTGTGAGTGCCAGCTCCTTTGAAGTGGAGGGGAAGAGCGGCGGCAACTACGTTTAAATGCCTCGTTGCAGCCAAGACGTACTACGTAAGAGGAGAACTGGTTTTCCTTTGTGCCCGTCACGAAGCGCGCTGCGGCCTTCTTTTTTTTTGTTAACTCGTCGCGGGGGGACGGAAAAGCGGCCTTTTATCCGTAACACTCGCTCTTTTTTCCGATACCTGCGAGCGCGAGTTTTTCAAAGCCACGGCGGGCTTTGGACAATCTTGGGTAACAGTCGCAGCGAACCTTTTTTACTTCCCCGGACAAAGGACGCGTTATTCAAAATTTATTATCGTTTCGGTGCTCTTCGAATCGAGTGAAGATTTAACGATCGCGAATGGTTGAAAATATAATTTATCGATGATTTTTCGGTCTCGGAGAAGGGAAATTTCTTTGAGTTGAAGTAAAAGATTACTTTTAAATGCTGGTACATTAAATGTAAGGAAAAGTGGACAAAGGAACTTTTATGAAAGAAATATTTGGTTTAAGGCTAAAAAATTGTAAATAGTAATAATACTTTATAAGTAAAAGTTTTGGAGAAAAGGAAGTTTCCTTGAGTAGAAGTATATAAAAGATTACTTTTAAATGCTGGTACATTAAACGCAAGGAGTGGACAAAGAAGCTCTTATGAAAGAAATATTTGTTTTAACGCTAAAAAATTTGAATGATAATAATACTTTATAAATAAAATCGGTATACACCTTCACAAAATCTCTTCCAAATTCTTTTTAAGAATAAAAAATTGGCCTCAATCTTGAAAATAAAGCAGGTAGTTTTCGAACATCACACATACCGTCCGCATTTAAATCCAAAAATAAATCACAGGTGAAGCAAACGTCCCCGACTAATTTAAAGATATACACCGAAAATAAATAAAAAGACCCAAGTCCGCCGACTATATAAATTTACCTAAGGGAGGTCCTCCGAATATCAAAGTCCCGAGAGAAAAAAAAATCCCAGGAAGAAGATAAGGCGTGAAAGAGAGAGAAAAAAAAGAAGCCCGAGCCCTCGAAAAATATTTAGAATGCACTGCATCGGGTAGAAAAAAGGTCGCTCTCTCTCTCCCTCTCTCTCTCACAAAGCTACTCGATCAGGTGGGGTAATGCTCGACTTCCCCCGCAGGTGTGCTTCCCTCCGCTGTTAGCGCCTGGAAAACCGTCCACATTCCAGACTCGAGTCTTCCCGCGCGCTTCAACGGCGCGAAATACGAATCTACCGCGCGGCCAACGGAAAAAGGGGGGAGGGGAAGAAGGAAAAAGCTACGCGTCGAAGACCTGCTCCTTTCACGAAGACGAAGCTCTCCTCCCGCGGACAAAGGGACGAAAAAGAGAAGAAGAAAAAACACGAAGCTGTGAGATTTTTCTAGGAATAAACTAGCCACGCGTGAATGCACGTTTATTATGGCGCGCCTCGCGGGCCGAAGAAAACGACGCGCTCGTAAAAACGCGGCGAGCTTCGCTGCGGATGATGCACGCCGAAGTTTTCATGGGAACGGCGCCTTTGTTCCGAGAGATAGAATGTGGGCCAAGCGATGGGGGCGGTGGCGATGAAAATTATAAGGGCACCGGAGGTAATAAAGTGCCCCGCGATGCAGTATTGAGGTTTACGATTTACCGCGGGAAGTCGAAGTTAGAACTGAAGACAGATACTGAAAAATGCTGGTAGCGTTACCGGGAATTATCTGGATTTTCGAGTAAATGCGCGGTGAACGGATTTGTGGGAAATGTCGACAGATTCGGCCGGGAAAGGTAATTTATGAGATTTCTTTTTTTTTTCACGGGAAATATTTAACGAAGTAATTTTGATTTGATCAATGGATCCACGAATTTGCTTTAGTTATTTTATTGTCTACAGCGAGTTTTGAGTTTTCTTTTTCATCATTGGTGTTTCTTATTCTTCGTTGAATAAATCAAAACTGTAGTTTTCTTATTTTTGCCGTCTGAAGAAAATTTTTTAGTTGGAATTCAAGGAAATACCTTTGCAGAATTAATTATAGGGAAGATCATCATTATGCACCCAACGTATTCTTCTACGCGTACGTAGCTAGATTCTTAAGTTTGAAAATTTACTTTTTACTTCAAGAAAACAAGAATAGCCTGGAATAACTAATACCTTACGTAATTAGTTCAAAAAATAAATTCCAAAAATAAAACCAAATTCTTTCACGGCGCGCAACCGTCACTTTTTATTTAACTTTAACTAGAAAATTGATCGCACATCCTTAGTAGTTACCTACTGCCTGGGAAAAATGTTATTTATTTTTGTTACCAGTAGCCACGTCAAGTTCCCAATAAATTTCAGGTAAAAAAAGCAAAAATAAAAATTCTATTCAAGTACCGGAAAACGTTTTCGTTGCAAAAAAAACTCCATGAAAAGTCAAACAGCCTTTTATTCGATACCCGCTCATAAAAGAAAATCCCCGGACGCTATTAGGGGAAGTCTAACTGAAAATCCCGCGCCGCAGCGGATGAAAAACGCGTATAAAAAGAGAGACGCGCACAGAAGGGTGGCTAAAGCGGGAACAAAAGTCGGTGCTTGCTAGTCGGTAAATTCTCATAGGCGCCAAACTCCCGTAGGTTTGGACTGACGAATAATTTATTTTATTCGAGCGAACGCGAGATGTGTACCGTACAAAGTATCACACGTTTTTCTGGCGTACGATTCATTTCGTTCTATAGTGAATAGAAAACGTTTTCTATTAAATATAGAATAATTTACAAGCGATTTTTTGCATGTCTTTAAAATAAATTGTTTTTTTTTTTAATTTTACCTATTCATGAATGAAATATTATAATGATCGATATTGAAATTTAATTTTCCTTATTTTAATAGAAAAACGTTTAACCTAAATAAAAAAATGCGTTAAAAGTTCTAATGACAATTAAGTCGATAGAATTTTATTTAATTGATTTACAGTTATTTGTTAAGAAAATTATATTATATTAACTTTTAGAATATTAATAATATAAAGATATAATATGCTAATATATAACTTTTGTTAATTTAGTTTTTAAAGAATGATTTTTTGGTCATATTTTTTTGGTTGGAATGCTGATTTACTTTTAATATAGTACTAGTTGTACTCGTACGTATATTTATGTTTATGAAGATTTATGATTCCTTACTATCGGGTGAAGCGGGTGAACCATAATACGGAGTTTGTACCTCATCTGAAAACATGCGATAATTTTAAATTTATAAAAGTTACTATTTTTGTATTTCAAATCGAATAAAATAGTATAAAAAACCACATTCATTCAAATTCCCATATGTACAATAAAATATGACTTACCAGTTACTGGAGATCTATTAGACTCTGTTGGAGACGAAGGAGTGTAATTCATTTGTGAACTCATAAAATCACTGTCAGAAGGAGATGGTGTTATAGTAAAATTAGGACTCGGACTTGTAGGCATGCTTGATACTACGCTAGTAGGACTTGCTGGACTTGGTTGCTCATAGACTTGTTCTGGATCATACATTGGACCAGAAGATTTCGAATCTTGATACATGGGCGAATACGCAGGCGACTCATCTTCTTCTGCGTTAATGTCATCATAATCGCTACTTCTGGCTGGTGTATTAGATACAGAAGGATCCCATGCTCCAATATTATTAGGAGTTCGTGACCCATCTTGTGATGGAGTCAAAGAACCATAATAAGGTGTACGAGCTCCAGCTAAAATATTTAGAAATTTTTTTAGTAACTTGCTAATACTTGTATAAAAACTTAAATGGCTTTGTAAATTTAATTTTAATTTAAGTTTAGTTTCTTTCTGCTAATTTAAATTTATTAAAAAAATAATTAAAAACATAATAAATTTATTAATATTACAGTATCTTAATATTACATTAATATTACATTATCTTAATATTACATTATCTTACTATTTAAAAAATCGAAAAGTTATGCCTATACTTACTATCGTACATGGGGGTTTGTGAACCATGCATCGGTGTTTGAGAGCCATGTACAGGTGTCTTGGAACCATCTCTAAATCCATACATTGGAGTTTTGCCGCTGATACTCTGTGTAGGTGTATTCGTCGCTGAGTCGGGCATACCAGGTTGGGCTAAATTCATAATATGTGACCGATCAACCGAAATAGTTTGACATGGCGAATGCAATTCAACTCGGACTGTGGTTTCCGTTGCGTCTTTTACGAAACCAATATTGCCTTTGTAAGGACCACCTGTGATCTTGATTGTTGTTCCAATTAATTTTAAGTCGCGAGTAATTCCAAAACCACCATGACGTCCTTTTACTTTGTTTTTACCGCCGCTAACGACTCTGCAAATTAAACAACACAATAAAATTTTAGTGAATTATTTTTTAAAGAAAAATTTATTGATTTTATTTAAACTGTGCTTTATCGTTACCTTTCTGAACGCGCCGGTGAAGCATAAACTGGAGTAGTGCTAAATTCAAGCGTATCGTTTTGATTAATTCCTCCAACCAATTGAAGATGTCTCGTTTTACAGACAAATATACCACCAGTTTCAATGTATACTTTTGAGTGCAAGAAAGCAAAGTTTCTATACAAATGCTTTATTTCTCCTTCTCGACCAGAATGAGGACCATCCACAACTTTAACAATATCCCTTCGTTTAATTGAGTTTTGATGCATATCTAAAGCCGTAGTATTTTTATTTTCCCGATATTTCTTTAGTCCTCCGGCTCTAGCTTCCACAACTTTTCCATGCATTGAGAGAACTTGAAAGTTTTCTCGCTCAAGTCGTACAATTACACCGACAGTTTGAGGTTCTAGTTGAACAAGGTCACCCCACTGAAATTTACCAAGACAGTCAACACCTGTTGCCATATCTGGACAAAGCTGTAAGTTATCGGCTAAAACTTCAAGCTCGTGCATTGATAAATCGGAAAATAAAACGATGCGATTCTCTTCAATTCGCACTATTAATCCTGTGTCTCCTTCATATTTACCACTAATTACCTATAAAATATATTTTAAAATTAAATTAAAATTAAATTATCATTTAAACTCAGTGCTGAATTTATATACTTTAACGTGATCGCCTATGGTGAAAAACTTTTTAATCTCCTTAGGAGTAAACTCTATAGGATCTGTTAAATCTTTATGGTTTGGTAAAACCATTATTGTACTATTATCAATGGAAACAATTTTTCCTCTTAAATACATCAATTCTCCTTCACAAACTTCTACATTGTCACCAGTACTAAAATTATGAGCTATATTAACTCTTGAAGGATTAAGAGAATTAGAAGCATCAGTTAATTCAATATCAACAGCTTCTGGATTCTCTTCAAAGTTTTCTATTTCTTGAAGAGTTGGTTTTACACCATCAGTTACGATAGCCTTTATATTAAAATTCTTGTACAAAAATCTAAAATAAAGTGAAATTTGTAATATGTATTTCATTAATTAAGTTCAAAATTAGTTCTATTGAACGATTTTGTTGAATTCGTATAATTTTAGAATGATTAAAAATAAATCATTTAAGCTGGACTAGTGATATGGACTGTAGAAATAACTGTTAAATTCAACAAAAAAATATTAGTTATAAATAATCAAAGGACAAACCCCTTATGACTGTAATAATTTCCTTCAAACACTAAGTAATCACCATTACTTGTAACTTCTCCTCCTATTGCTCTAATAGCCTCTGGGTCAAAGTGTTTTGGAGGTGGTTTTATATTCTTTTTTTTCTTTGTTTGTTCAGATTCTTCTGACATTAATCTCAGTGCTCCACGAAGTTTAGCATAATCTATTCTTGGCAACAATTTTAAATGCACTTTATTTTGTGCTACATCAACATAGTCAATTTGAGCAATATCATCTTTGTAGATTCCTCTTTTTATTCTAACCCATTGATTAGGTTTTAAATTACATCTATTTCTTACTCTGAGAACATCTGTCATTTCTGTAATGGGTACCATCTTTTGTTTCCAATATCCCAGTCTTAGAGTACTAACGTTTTCGATAGAAGCCTTTACATGTATCTGTTTGTAAGCTTCAATAAAAATAAAGCCTCTTATATCTTTAGGTGCAATGGCTGATTTGATTACTAATGGAGTATCTGCAATTATAAAGTTATGTTTATTAATTTATAATAAAAAGTAATTGTATTATATTAATCTAATTTTGTTAACTACTTACCACTATGTTGAAACGCAAGATATTTTCTCATTAATAAGAGAATCGTTGCATTCTCTTCACCAATTTTGCATTTAACTAACCACAGATTTGGATCTTTAACATCAGGTAATAATGTCTGTTGAGTTATTTCGTCATTCATTTGTTCTCCTCCATCTCCAAAATGATGAGAGATGTTGGCATCATTAGCATATTTATTTTTTAAGTACTCTTCAATTTCATCTTCTTTTTGCGAGCTAGAAAAAAATCAATTACATTAAATTTTTTAAAGTATTATTTTTATAAAAAGTTTTTAAGTACTCACTCCCATAAATCCGAAACCCTTCTTCTACCTTCTATTTCTCTAGCAGTTGGGCCAAATTCATCAATTTCATTTTCTACAATACCAATTTCATGGGCTCCTTCCTCCCATTCATCATCATCTTCTGCGTCATCATCAACCTCAGCTTCTTGAAGAATAAAGTCATTGACTATTTTCTTTTTCTTCTTCTTTGGCTGATCATCCTCTTCATCCTCTTCATCCTCTTCGTCTTCTTCATCTTCTTCATCTTCATCAGAATAACTTCTTACTGTGTTTTACATAAAAGTTTTAATAATAAATTATTAAAACTACAAATAAACTAAATTTTGAACTTTAATGTTTTAAATTTTTTTGACTGCAACTCACTTTTTAATTTTTTAAATAATGTTTTGGGTGAAATTATATTTTATTTTAATACTAAAGTTCAATATTCTACTAAAAATTATGAAAATTCAGATTAACAAATATTTTATGCAGTTCTATAATATTACAGTTTCTTTCATCTCAGCTCATATCATCAAAAACTATTATTCTAAATAAATCAACAAAATACATAAAATACTCAACAATACTTTTTCTTTAATCAACAAATTGTCTCTTCTGCACATTCTCTAAAAATTACTTGACTGTAAAGCAAAAGAAAATTTTCAAATCATACCTGAATTAGGAGATTTTTTCATATCTCTTTCATCGTCAGATGCTTTATCGGATTTAATAGTTTCATCCCCTGAATTATAATCAGTTTGGCTTTCTAAGTCGTCATTTTTCTCGGAACTAGATTTGTACAAAATAAATAAATTGAATTTTTATACGACATAGTATAAAACAAAATAAAATTACCAAACACTTGAACAGGTCGAATAAGGCCGCTTAAACGACATTTTTTTATATACGTATTAACTCTAATTCTTAAAATGCAGCATCTATTCTTTTTACCGATCAACTTCCTCGGACCAGCCGAAAGCAACTAAGCTTGCTCCGCAATGGAATGCGTTATGAATTGTCCTTCACAAAGGTTTGTTTTGTTTGGAATCGGTGTAAACAAATGCCGGCCTATCGCACTTTAGAGAATTTGACTGTACGCAATAGTGGGGAAAGTGTTTTTAAAATCGACTGAATATGTAGGGCTTTGAACAAAATTTAAGACGGGGGGGTTTTCAAAATTCCAAGTATTCAGCTACATCAGCGCGACTCGCAATATAATATTCTAGATAAGGTATTCTAAACAAAGATTGGGGCTGTAAGTAAAAAGAAATATAGTGCGTTTTTACGGGGAATGCAGGCAGCGCTATTGCATAAAAGAAAAAAGATTAACTTTTATTCTAAACTATTTTGGAATGATTTTACATTCCCCTTATTGGATACTCAAGGTGTATACATATAAGACCCAAATTCATATTCGGGATGAAGTGATATCTTAAGACGCAATTATTCTTGCGTGTTACAACATTTATGGATAACTGTATCTCAAGATCTGAAACAGTATTTAGACAAGCATTTGACATAACATATTTAATTGAATTTGTAAATTTTTATTAAAAAATTTAGTATATGTTGTTTGTTGTATCATAAGTTTTTGATGTTTTTCTTAAATCCTTACAGTTTTCTCAGAATCTTTTAATCCATTTTTTTAAATTCTTACAATTTATGATTAAAAATATATAAACTTAAATCATGAGAACTAAATTAAAAAGAAAGATTGATCAAATTTAAAGCGCCGTTGCGCCGCGTAGGCCAACAGTGTTGCCAATAAGGATTTCTACTTTATCGATGAAAAAATAAATAATTTATTATATAATTATTTATTTATTGCAACAACCTTTTTCTTTTAATAAAAGCATTTATTTTTAAATCAAGTTTTATTTTAGTGTTAAATCAATTTATGAAGTCAAATTATTATTTTCTCATGAAACAATAAAGCATCCATTTTATCAATATTGTAATCTAATTATTCATGTGAAAATGAAACGACTATTTAATCTTCTCAACGTCTCTTAAATTATTTCGATTATTCTGAATTTATAAGTAATAATTCATTAATTCGTACCAGATTCATAATTATTTTCTGGTACTTTAACTACGTTGCAGTGGCGCTAGTGTACTGGTTAACCGTTGTTTTTCCCGCCAATTTGCTACCACTCGCCGACAAAGCAAAAGTAAAGGACCGCAAGTGGCCTTTAATTCTGTTATAGTATATTTTTACTTGTTATTTAATTCGCTTAAGCGGTTATCATTGTAAGGAAATTGCAGAGGATTATGAAATGGAAGTATTAATTTATGTATGAAAGATGCAACAAGCTAATAAAAGACTGAAAGCTACCAAGGAATCTACAATAGGTGACATTGCTTCTTACATGGGTAAGAAAGAAATGTTAAGGCCAATTAATTACAATCTTTCTTATATTTAAAATATTATAGTAAATTTTTATTATACAGTTTAATTAATATTCTATGTTTTAGTTATTCATATAAACTAAAAGTTAATATATTTAAATGTTGTATTTATTTTTATAAATATAATAATTGAAATATGCTTATCCTTTATTAATAAATTTTTTAAATTTAAATACAGATGATGTTGCTGAAACATTGTGTACTATTGGACAGACTCATAAGCAGTTGATAATAAATAACAATTTCCTTGTGAAGCATATACTTGCCATTAAAGAAAAAGAAGATACCATCGTAACTAAATCACAAACAATTAATCCAAACTCAGAGGTAGTAGAAGAAGAAAAAGAAGCAGAAGAAGATTCACATAGCAGTCAATGGTAAATATTTTAAAACGTTTTTTTGTATTGAAATCTACCTTCTACAATGCATTCTCAGTTAAATTAAATATCCACTTTAATTCTATTTATTTAAATCTCATTTTAATTTTCAATAATGTGTAATATTTCTAAAATGATACAACTTAATTTTTTAAACTAAAAATTGTTATAATTAATTTCCAATTCAAAGAACAAAATGGATAACATCACAATGACTGAGGATTATTCCAAGGCTGTATCGTTTACAAACAGCTACTGTGCCCTTGCTGATGGACTTGTTTCTGGTTTAGAACATTGTTTGGCAGACAATATTATATTAGATTGGTTTGGTAAAACTATAAAAGGAAGGACTGATGTTAGTGCATTTATGAAAATTCATAAAGTTAATTCAAGACATATTTTCAATTGTATTATTCCTACCAAATCTATTGGTTATTGCAAGTAAGATATCTGCATCCTACTTTCGATCAAAAGACAATTTTATATTTTTCAAACGATCACAATTTATTATTACTTAAAGTACTGTAATTGACAAACCCTTGTTTGTAAATTTTTCTAATTTATTTTTGTTTTTGTAGCAAAATGTTAAACCGTAGAAGTAGGAGACACAGAGTCAGATATATGAATGAATTCAAGAGCAATATCAATACTTCATTCGAAAATCGACTGAGTCTAGAAAATACTCCTGTGAATGACATTATCACATCCAGCAGCAGATCACGTTCCTCTTTAAAAATTGATTCTCATGGAAATTGTATAGAAGAAAGTAATCTGACGCTTGAGCTGCATGATGATAAAGTTAGTGCACTTTTCAAGTTAGAAAACATAAAATCAACAAATGTTGAGGAAATCAAAGAAAAGATTAGTCAGATTAATTTAGAGGGGAAATCAAGAGAAGACTTCTTAAAAAAAGAGGAAGATAAGGAAATTAGTGGATTTGAAAATGACGCTCTAGGACCGTCTATCAAATATATAGAAGCAACTGGAGAAATATTATTTTCAAGAAAGTCTCGTAGACAAAGTTAGTATAAATAAAACATTTTCACTTAAGAATAAGAGCAAGTTTTAACTTTCAATTTTAACTTTAAGGTGATTGGAGCGATCGTAAAGTAATTTGGTCAAATTCAACGCAAACGTGGAGAAAACCATGTAAATTACAAATTGCATATTCTTCTCAACAGATTAGTTATCAGCAGTTATTATCTCAAAATAACAATATTGCTGAATTAGAAGATTCTTCAAATTCCATGGAATCTCCGCAAAAATTGTTAAGCTTGGAACAAATTACTGATCTTAGTAATCATTTAGTTCCAAACGTTGATGACTTTGGAGGATATTTTAGAAATATTAATCTCGCTAAAGAAGAGGATATATTTTTTAAAAATCTGAACGAATTTTTATCGAAAAATGAAGCTCAAAAATTAGACTTGATACCACGTTATATAAACGGCCAGCTAGTTTTTCAGAAGATGAATTCTGATGAACACGAACAATCACAGAACAGTTTTGTATTTAAACATTTAATTCATTTAATTATATACGAAGGTAGAAGTAAATGTAGAAAAAATTTATCGCAAAAATTTGTGTAAAAGATGTAAGGCATTTTTCAGCAAATTACTTTTACTTATATTTCATTGTTACAAAAGCTAGTGTTTTACATACTTCTTGATATTAATATTCAGAAATGGTCACATTTGAATTTAATTGTGCGCTTTCTGACAAATAATAATAACTTAAGAAGTTACAATTATAGATCGAGATTATTGTATAATCTTTTGTAGAAGATAGACTGCTGATAGACTATAGTTGCTATGCTTAATGACGGGGGGTTTACTCGCGTCTATGCAGCAATACCCTAATTCGGTAGGACATACCAAATTTAGAAAAACACTCTCAAAGAAAATGAAAGTAGGGAAAGAAGAAAGCGTTTATGAGATCGTTCGCAATTAGTCGCTTATTATAGAGGATCACTCCAAGCTGAGGAAACGAGTGAGTCTATGTGCATTTGTTTATTTGTGCGGCGTCTCCTGATGCTATTCATACATGACCTCGTATCTATAGTAAACGAGTCTAATAAATGCTCGGTTACAAAGTATAATGAACTTAAACTACTTATTACTTACAATCCTATAAAATAAATGTGATCGTTAACGTTAATTAGATCAGTATGTTTTGAATTATTGCTATTTTTTTATATAAAATTTTAATTTTCAGTAGCATATAAAGCATCGCATAAAAAATTAATTTAGTTTTAAGTATAAACGAACGCGTATTTTCTAATTATTTGGAATAGTTCATGCTCATAGAAGTAACGGCTTATAATTTTGTTATGTGTATTATACAACTCCAAATATTTTATGTGCACATTGTAGATTGTACATTTATATCAGAAATTATAACAAAGTTATGTAATTCAATTTTTATATTATTTATTAATATAAAGTATTATTCGTCAAAATGTCTAACATTGTTAATTAATCGCACATGTATTCAAAAAATTATTTAAATGCTGTAAAAAAATTAACAATCAGTTTATTTACAAACATTTAATATCAGCAAAAAAATTATACGAAATTAAATTTTTTAGCATGTACAAATAAAAAAGAAATTGTATTGCTACATATCATTAAAAATTATTTCTTTTGTATAAGAAGAATAATTTTAAATTTGACAATTTACTTTTTATTTAATTTTATTTAGGAAAAAATACTTGTCTTCCAAAACTAATTCTATGAACTAAGCTTTATCCTTCATAATTAAATTAAAAAGTTTTACATCAATAGTGTTGATGGACATCTAAGAATATATAATTTGATGAAAAGTTTTGATTTAATGTCAAATATAAAATTCTTCGACTTACTCGAATAACTCTATTTTAAACGTAAGGTATGTAAGTAAAATATATTAAATTTTACGCGAATTAATCTTACAAACAGTTGTAAAAAATTGGACGTAATTTTCAATAAATATGAGTTATTAAATACATGATTTTAAGACCTTATTATTTATCACTTAGAATCAATCAATATCAATTAGAGTAAAAATATCTTAATTATAATTAACTTTGACTTTTACATTCTATTTAATGTTAAAATTATTTTACAGTATTTTGTAGACTAACAAGTTAATAAGTACTATAAATGATTAAAATATATGTCATATAATACATAAGAAATTAAAAGATATCTTATACAAAAATTGTATCTATAAAGTCAATTATATCACAACAATCGCAAGTAAAACTTCTGAAATAGACATCTGTTTAAGTACGTAGGAAGGAAGATACTCGATCTGCAAGCGTCGCACCTACATTGTAAGAATAAGACACACGGCTAAATAATATACATAAAATACTTCAAGGCTTAAGTACGTGCCAGCGGATTAACCTTGCGATCATAAATTATTGAACAAGGAATGGATTACAATCTGACGTAATCAATTTTATAAAAGCATTCCGCAGTATAGTTGACGTTCAAATGAAGAAAAAACCTATTTACAAATGCATTCGCGACTTGAGCTTCGCTTGTACAACAGAGCTTCACGGCGAAAAAATAAAATATGCATAAAACGAAAGACAAAGATCTCGTACGTACGACTGAGGTTTGATAATCATATATACGTGCAAAGTGAAATCCGGCTGCTTGGAAAATAAGCCAAGACTTTTAACGAAAAAAATGATTAAAAATCAGTGAAATACAAAAAGTTCCTAAAAATGTTTAAAAAATTTTGCGGAAACAACCTGTAGAATGTAACAGTTTTTTTTTCTGACAAATATTTTTTGCAAATTCAATGCAGGGTAATACGTTAAAATAAATTTTGTTCCTATTTATACGTAGCAAATGGATACTGAGAACGAAAGACTACAATATATTTAAACTATGCAAAATCATGCAAAAATATTTGTCAACCTAAATTATTCATCTGGAATTGTTTTCCAAATGAAATACAACAAGTTCCATAATTACAGCCCAAAAAGGCTTCCACTTACATACCGTTATTTCGATTCAATACACGTACGAAAACTTCAATACTGTACTTTTCAAATTGCTCTTGTTTTATCCAGCCGCATAATAAGGCAATCTGCTGCGGTGAAAAATTTCCTTGCCTGCGATTATAAGCGCATGTATATTGCAACTCGAAGCTGCGAGTTCACTTGTACTCGGGATCCTCTTTGTGTTTTCTCCTGGGATCACTGGCATCGAGAGTGACAATAACGGGCGGCGTCTCTCGGGGTTTTCCAGGCTGCCTGAAGTTATAACCGGTTCTCTTCTCGTCGAACCAGTGCCTGGAGATCGGCAGGTTTTTGCAGCTGAAATCGAACGTTTTAATGTGCCTTCAGAGAGAATTTCAAAACGCAAGCGGAGATAGCATCAGAGTTTAGGTGCGATTAGTCACATCGTCAGCATGCACTTTCTCGGATAGATGAGATGTTGCTCAATCGTAGCTCTCTAATTGTACGAGTTTTGTCGCTCGATAACGAGTGACTGCATTTTTTCACTTATATAGATTTAAAAGTCTTCCACCAGTTGCGTTAGAGAAGCGAACTATTTTTTAAAGTATGATTTTCAAAAAAATTATTACTACAATAATTTCTATGAAAGTTGTTTATTCGGTATACATATATAGATTGGAGTACAGTATTTTTACATTTAGAATGAATAATCAGTATGTAAAAGTCGATTTTTGTACATATTTATAAAATTATTTATTATTGCTGCATGGTAATGAATACTGAAAAAAACGAGCTTCGAGTAGGTGAACAATTTTACCAAAGTTAGTTTTTAAATATTTAGTACAAAAGAATGGTAATTGATTTAAAAAAATAATTTATTTTTATTCATTACCTATTGACTCTCTAATATTTCAAAATAATACGAAGCTTATAAAATTGACTATTTAACTAGATTAAAGTATCTTTAAAAATATTTGTACTATGTCATTTGGTAGATCATAGCCTGAGCAGTTCTTCACGAGTTACAGCACTCTAGTGTATATCTTTAAATTAATGATTTAAATTTTGTTATTGTTATTTACTTAACATATGAATTAAACTATTGTGTGAAACGCAATATAACATTCAATTAACTTATTTAATTACTTTTATAATACTTTCACCACCACCACTAAAGCATGAGATTTTGATTTGTATATAACTATATTAATTCAGATTAATTACGAATATCGAAAGGAATGTTGAAGAGTATAAAGTATATAGTAACATTAGCCGCCGATTGTAATTTATTATTATTATTTTATCATAATTAGATAATAAAATATTAATAACATTACGACAGCAAACGTTACAAAATAGATTATACTTTTCGAATACAAGAGGATGTTTGTCCATTGAAAAATTTTTATTCCCAAGAAAGCACCCAACACCATACTGAACGAGCTTTTCTACCGCCCAACTCCACTACTCGAGAAGCAAAGATTCCAACTATCCCGAGACCTCAAAGAATGTGCATATAGAGAAACAATGTGGGTGCAATATTGTCTTAAGGAGAGTGAGTGCGCGAGAGAGCGGATAGGATTTTCTGTTCGCGTTCACACCTGCATAGGTTCTGATCGAAGAAGAAGCCCGTGGAGCACTCCTCTATTTTCCGGCACTGACAAGAGCAGCTGTCCGAATTCCAGTACTTCTTCTCGTTCTGCTGCCGGCACTTCTCCTCCTCGTCCAGGTTCTTGCAGATGCAACGACACTCGCTCTTGTCGTAGAAGTGCTTTTCGGTGCAGTCCTATGTGCAGAAGTACGCAATTCATTAGGATAAAGACGACCAGGAAAAATGCGTCACTACTTTTTTCTCTTATTAAACCTTTGTTTCGGGCGGAGGAAAAGTGCGAAAAAGTTTCTGGGTAGAGATTTTAACGAGTGAATCATCACTGGTAAAGTAAGTCTCGTCTTGAGAGGCTTTTAGAATTAAGGGGTAATCCTGTAGTTTCGTGGGGTGTTTAAGTAAATTAAACAATTTATTGTATTAATTTTGTAAATTTAAACAAAAATTTCAATTACCATCAGGAAATGAGACTATCTGGTTACGGGTTTTTAAGTACTAATAATGTATAAAAGCTTATCAATATTTATAATTTGAGTAATTATTAAGTTGCTTTAAAAATAGATTATCGAACGTCCTTTAAACCGTTCTCATTATTGATGAGCCTGCATTCTTCGACAGACACTTAAGAGGGGANCGTGCTTCATTTACATCCATTGAAACCGAGCAATAAACATAACGATCAGAGAAGTAATCGTAATAGTTAAAAAAATAAGGTAATCTAGGTCTAATATGAGTCACTTTGCGAATTGCCAAGGTAAGCAGTCACTTTATTTTCTGAACAATAATATATTTTTCCATCGATATGCAGTTTTCTGCATAATGTATAGAATAACGCTCGACTATTTTTATTTTAGTCTTTGTTCGTACATATGGCAAGAGTTTCACCCTGTATAAGTCATCACTTTACAAATTACAATAAATTTGTACAAAATATATATATATCGATTATTTGGCATAAAAGAAATCACTTTGCGTAAAAAAGAGAGACTTCATCGCAAGTAAAGCTTCAGGGAATCTACAGCTAAAAATAACGTAAAAAAAAGGTGTGTATATATATAAAATGAAATTTGGCAGTTTAGGCGCGGCTGGTACTCCGTACCTTCTCTTTGACTTTGCAATCGCAGGTGCATTCCGTGTGTTCCTCCAATGGCACAATTTCTTTGAACGAGTTGTATTGACCCAACTCCTCGTCGAGTCTCGTTACGTGAATCTGGAAAAATGCATAATAAATGATTCAGAAGAAAAGCCCGTCTCGCGTCGGTTACTTATTATCATTCGTTTAGCAGTTTTTAATTTAACCAGTAAACGCGGAACTCAAATTCTTGAATACAGATGCCTAAGGTATTTCCCCATTTGTAAAAATTAACTTTTGCATTAGTAACGCAATATGTAAAAACCTTTTTCAAGTCCAAGAATGTGCAATAAATATTAATCGTTTAATACATCTCCAATAACAGGCTAACATAATCAGCGTGATTGTAGTATACTTACAGGCAATTTTACTAGAAGTTTAACAAAATCGACTGTAATTACATTTTAAATTGCAGGACGCAACTTTTCGATCAGTCTCCGTGGACGTAAAAAATAATCAAAATACGTCGCTATTTTCAAATTTTTATCAGCTTCTTGCCCGAAACGCCCCCGAATTAGCTCGCAAAATTATTAAAAAGCAAAACATCCCAACTGAATCAATACCCAAAGGCCCAGCTCAAGCTTCACTCCCGAAACCCCTACCAGGAACGTCGGCCCGTAAACATTTCAGATATGGCCTCTAAACACAGGCTGTCGGCGTCGAAAAAAGAAAGAGAAAAAAAGCAAAAGGACGCATAACGCACCTCGTAATTACGTATCTCGGTACCAGAAGCAGTGGGCTGGCAGGAGAGTAGCTCGTGGTTGCAGCATCCGCCGCAGCGCTTGATGCGCACGCAGTTGGGGAAGTAGATGGCCGCGGGGTCCGGGTTCTCCTTGACCGGCACGACCTGCAGCTCCGGCATGCACATCGCCGGCTTCGCCTTTATCGCGCTGGAACGCGCGGCCCCGCCGAACCTATCTGTAACTGGTGGCCGAGAGAGGTTTTTTTTTTATTTTTCAGGCCTGTTTTAAATGTATTGTGTCGTTCGTCGCGGTTGGTTATTCTCGAGTTTATAGGTTTTCTACGAAGGGAGAAAAACGCGAGCTTAAAATTCGTGAATTATTAGCTTTCCTAGAGCTGGTTATTATTTATGATATTCTTATTTAAATGTATTTTTTATCCAGTAAATAAATAGGGCACGTATCTAGACTATGTCATAGAAAGTGAGAGGTTGATTTTGCAATGATCCAAAAATATTTCAAAGTCATGTCATTCGCATTGTCCTTGCGGCAGTGAACATTGCTTCCGGCTTGGAAAATTGCCGGACAAAGAAAGTCGAGTTGGCTGCGGATTGCTTAGAAAAGCGAATGGTATATAGATTAGATTTCCTTTTGAATTTGAATGAAATTAAAAATAAAATAAACCGCTGGTCACGAGAACGGATTGTGGGGAATTAAGGCGACGTATTCATTTTTGGAAAATTGAAGCAATAAAATTTTATACTTACGGGAAACTGAGTAAGACAGCTCGGAAGGTTGAACGTTGATTAATTTGAAAAATTCTTCCTCGGTTTGAATCTTACTGATTTCCTTCGCCCATTCTATCGATTTCTGAAAGCCAAATGGAAAAATGTTATTGGATTGTTAAAAAAGAAAAAAAAATTGAAATGATTCAATAAGAATTCTTTCAAGCCAATTTGATTTTGCTTCATTCATCTTTGGCTATTTATACTAAAAACTCCTTAATTGTTTGCGCCAACGCATAGTAGGATTCAGGTGAGTCACGCTTTCGGTGCACGAGTCCTCGCCTGTTATTTCAAAGTTCCATGCACTTGCTTACGTTAACGTCTGTGCATCTGACTGGATTATATAATTGTTTAGTTTTATCGAAATCGCTGCATGCTTTACAGATTCTATAATTTTCTTAAATTCTTCGAACGACGTTGAATATTATTTATTGCCCAGTCGATCGATTTCGTTTCAATTCTAAGGTCGAACATGACGAAAGACACAATACTTGAAATTGACTAGGCGAAAACACTGATTTGATTGGGTTCAAATAAACAAATATCGATAAAATTTTGCTCGTAATTCAATTACTATTTAAATAAGAATGAAACTTGCAGCTCAATTGACTTTTAAGCGTATAAAGATGATTTTTAAAACTCAATAAATCTAATGACTAACTTCTAATGCGTCAAACTTTGTGTTACGTACATTTCAGCTAAATCGAAGTCGTTTCCTTCTGAAATGTTAAAAATGTAAAAGGAAAAGATCATTTTCAGAAGCAACAAATTAGTAATCGTCTATTACAAGACAATAATTATAATAATAGATGATAGTTTCAGCGCAATGTGCGCCTTAGTTCCGAGAAATGTGAGAACCCGACGATCTTAGCCAAAGTGTTCGCATCTAATTTTTCGAAAAAGGTGCGTATCGATATTATATTATATTGGCGGCGGTCGAAGGATTAAAAATAACTATCAGTTTGCGGTTCTTTGAGATGCCCGTAGTGCCGGGAATTTCCCGGAAAGATGATGCTAATATATTGCAGCCTGTTTCAGTGAATCACAAAATATAAAATCAAATTGGGGTCAATAATCAGAGTTCTCTTTTTTTTATTGCGAATTTTTGGGTTTATGTCAGCTAAGGAGTATCCTATTTGTGCTATTTGAAGCACTAAATTTTATAAAAATCTAGAAAATGTTTTAATCTTTACATAAATAATAATTTCAAAGTAGAAACAGGATAATACATTCCGATAATTATTAAAATACAGTTTTAACGTGAAAAAATGTTAACTTTGCATATTATCAAAGGTATTTTTGCAGATTAGTTTCGCGCGATTCTAAGACGTGTTTTTCTCAAAGAAAATTTCAACAGTTAAATTTTCATAATACGAATTTTCAGAACAAGTGTAATAAAATTGCGCGCGACAAGATTAAATTTCAAAGAACCCGTATAAAAATATTATTGTCGAAGGTATGTAGCGATACGCTTCGTGTTCACTTAGATTGTACGTCGTTTACGACACCTGCGCAAAGTGCACCTCGCTTAATTCGTCAGCTGGCATTTTCCGCGAAGAGCGTCGTATACATTTTAGAAACTGAAAAAAATTATTACCATCCACTGTTTTACGTCACTTGACTAGGTGACAATAATTAGCGAGTTCCGCTCGAAAGAAAGACTCGGATGTTATCGGAGTTTAAAGCTGCGAGGGACGGCTGATAATGATTTTTATAACGTGGAACTCTATAATTCAGCTTTATGATTTGCATATTACTCATTATTTGACGTGTTTTTGGATAGAGAAACGGCCGACTAAGCGTGAATTTTTGCTAGTTTGTATGTGTGGCCTTAGCGATTTCACCTCAAGCCTTGGAATAGTTAAAATGTGAAAGTGAACAAATAGGATCGCAACTTTTTGCAATATATTTTTCTGCAATGGTTTCCAATTATTCTCGAAAGCTTTTATTTCGATTTTAAATTCTATATTCTAATAATCTAAAGTATAATATCAGTTTGAATCCCCGCGTTTCTGGCAGGTGCACGTATTTGGACAATAAAGATTATATCGAAATTATAACATTCGGTGACTCACGCTTGATAAGATGAGCTAAAACGGATGCGATTGATTTAGCCATAAAAAATGTTATATCCTTTATTTGTGAATCACCACTTGAATCTACTGCAAACACTGTATAGCATCATTCAATCATTTCTTTTGATAAGAGCTTGCGATATATATGTTTGATTAGGCTTTCATAAGGAAATAGTGAAGATTTTTTACAATAAATTTTGATTACATTTTTGACTGTTGGTAATAAAAAATCAATTTTATTGAATATTATTTTATGAGAACTTTTGTTTATTTAAAAAACGGAATAATTATACTTAATAAACTATCTTTTCAATTGAAATTGATAAACTAGAAGCTTTAATACTTGATATATTTATTGAAATTCGATAGATTATTAAAATTGCCTTTACAATCGAATTAAAAAATTCTGTCTATTTCTAAACTACCGATTCCAAAGTTACAGATTGCGTGAAGGTTACCTAAGCAACATTGTCCTCTAAATCAAATAAACAAAGTTTGATTTAATTTTCTCAACCACCAATAACAACTCAATTCTATACAGGTTACCAAAACCCGATTATCTACTCTCCAGAAAACTAAAACCGTCCAAGCTGCACGCAACTTGCCGAATTGCCCGGCAAAAAACCGTGTCAAAATTCACGCGTCCTACAAACACTTCCTCTCGGCCTATAGCCTTTGAAGCAGCTCGATTCTCATTCCCGCCTCGATCGCCGGAATAAAGTATGCGGCGTGTGGCGCGGCGCCGTATCTGCATTAAATTTTCGTTCTCCGCCTTATCCTCGACATTATTGCGTTATGTACATAGATTGGCGGCCTTCGCCAACGCGCGCAGACCTCCGTACACCGAGGCGGAAAACGTGGAAGCAGACTCCGCGCCAGGCGACAATTAAATATTACCCCGGACGTCATTGCTCCGGCGAGCGTTTAATGCTCGAGATAAGATATGCGGCCCCGGATTTGCGTACGATGGAACCTACGTAGGTCAGTTATCCGACGTGGTGCGAAGGCATATAGGAAAAAGCGTTTTCCTAACTTCGTTTTTGCGGACGATTTTACTAAGAGCTATTTTTGGAGAAGGAAAGTGTTATAAATAAGTATTTATGACGGAAAATAGTAAAAAAAGACTCGCGCTAATAATTATAATCTTATATGTATGTTGAGTCATTGGAACAATAGCATCAAGAATATAATTCAAGCAAAGTATCTTTTGATATCAGCATGAAGTCAATAAAACAGTGGTTCCCCGATTTATATATGAAAAGAATGACTTATGCAATTCCATAAAATTTGAATTATAATAAAAAACGTGATTTCATTACAATAGATATTACTCGATTAAGATTTTGTTTTGTAGAATGCATACTAATCGAACCATACAAATAACAATAATTCAGACTGACTTGAGACGAGGTGAATTTGGTCATGCGCTGTAGCATAAAACTTAAGGTATAAAAACCCAAAGATGCGATGGATAAGATCAGTCGGCATCGAACCTGCTACCGCAGTTTGTAAGAAATAGTTTCCACTCTGTACTATCGTACAATGAACAATTTCAGTTCACTTTTGGAATTGGCGATGGCGAAACTGGCAGTGTTTTTGATAGTTATTTTCTTGGTAAATTTCGTTCTTTTTTCAGTATCTCTTATTTTGATATACATTTCTACGTTAGGAGCGTATCTTGTTGATAATGCAGTAGAGAAAAATGATCGTCCATTTCGAATGGAATGTAAAATGATAGCATAGATTTTGGCTTTGATAAAATGAGTACTTAAATAAATTCATATTTACCTATATGTTTGGATTATTGTATGTAAGTAATTTTTTTCATGAAGTATAAATAAAATAAAAATAAAGTATAAATTTTATATTTCAGATTAAAATTCAAAATGGTACAATACTAAAAAGTTGCACTGCCGTGCAACTAACACCTTCAGCCATGATGACTTCCGACAATAGGACTCATCTGGCAAACCAGTCAACGTCCCCCAATCCGACAAACTCCCAAGAGAACTCAGATAAAAGTTACGCCAATTTAGCAAGAAAAGATAATTATCTTTCCGAAACGAGACCAAGCAATTGTTATAGAAAGTAAAGATGGATTAAGTCTGAAAGATTATGTATGCGCAGTCGGCAATATAGTAGGACCAATCAACGTTAAATTTGCCTCTAGAATATCAAATGGAAGAATATGCATTTTTCTAGAAAACAAGGAAATAGCTGATCAGTTCGTAAGTACATTTACAAAAATTCAAACAGGAAACTATGTACTTGAGCCTAGATTACTAATTACAAAACACCGACGTATAATAATATCAAACGCATGCCCATCCATTCCACACCCGCTCATCGAAGAATATATAGATAAAATAGGCTTAAGACGCAGTTCCTCCATAACCTTCTTAAAAGTAGTTGTGCCCGACCAAGGTTACGAACATGTACAAAGTTCCAGAAGACAAGTATACATTCGTTCTGATGACTTTAAAAAATGCCTAAATCGTCCCAACTCGTACACGAAGATACTCCTTTCTGGATATATCTAAGCACAGTTATATTCAAATGCTTTGTTTGTCAGCAGGAAGGCCATATCGCCAAGAACTGCCCTACGCAATTAACATATCCAAAGCAACACAAATAAATTAAATAAATATAAACTCAGAAAATGAAATGGAAAGAGCAGATATATTGCCACAAAATTCACATAAAAACGCAAACAACACACTGAAAAGTACCAGATCAGAAACCACAGAAAATACCATTGCATCAGTAAACGAAAACACCCCAACCAATATAGGTAGATCTCGAAAAAAATAATGTAAAAACATCGCGGCCAAAAAATAAAAAGAATAAAACATACGAAACTTGCAACAAAAATCATTTTAAAAGTTTTTTAGAAAATACACACGGGGTACCCCTGCCACTGTCGATCACAAAAACGTATAACTCTTAGACAGCACCGTTCTACCTATGACTGTCTACTCACTCTAGAAAACCAACATCTGTGAGGCCTTTGCAAATAAACTCCATTTATTGGCAGTATTTTTAGACATCGAAAAAGCCTATGATATGATCTGGAAACATCGAATTATAAAAATACTTCTCTCAGTAGGAATTAGAGGTAACATGATAAAATTAATTCACAATTTTTTAAAACGCAGATTCATAAAAGTTCAGGTAAATGGAATCCTGTCAGACAAGGTAGAAATCGAAAACGGAGTACCCTAAGGCTTATTAAGTGTCTATTTCTGTTAGCGATTAATGATAATATACTAAAAGCATAATAGCTCCATGAGTCAAAGGCACCTTATATGCAGAAGACTTCACAATTTTTGCTTCAGAAAAAAATATAAACACAACGCAGAAATTGCTACAAAAAGTATTAGACCAATTTACAATCTTTCTCTAGTAAATCCGGTTTTAAGTTCTCAAAAGCAAAATCCACAGTAACCATTTTGAAAAAACCGATCCTAAATAATGTGAAACTTGCCAGACAGTCCTCACAACTAGAGCACATTTTCAAAGACTGCTCCAAATACTCAACTGTAAGAAAAAAAGCACAAAATACCATTAAATCTCCAACTCACTTTCATTAACGAAGACTCGTGATGAGATCAAGATATTCCACTTAATTTAAGTTTAAATTGTAAAAGTATATGTATATGTAATATAAATAATTTCAGATAAATGTATTAATTGATCGCTAATAATAACCATATTGGTGGATGAGACATTAAATAAACAAATAAAAAAAATTGATGCTTATATGATTGCAAAGCTAAAGAAAGTGAGGAAAAAATTTAATATCATTTTCTACTTTATGAAATTTTCAAGTGCATCTTTGACTTCAAATATCTTGAGTCAACGAAGCTTTCTGAAAAAAATTAAGATACGAACACAATGTAGAGAACTTTTAATTATAATAAATATTAAATTAATAATAAATCTTGATTAGACTGAAGTATAAATGTCCGATAAACTATTTTATTTTTTACTGAACCTTATCAGATGGATTCTGCAAACGTATACTTTTTGCTTTTTTATAATCCGCACAATTTCTCGGTATTTCTGAATTGGCATTTTAAGAAAATCATATCAAATATTATAAAAGTCTTTAATGCACAGAAGAGCACAGTGAGTATTTTCCATAATCGAAACAATTTTTAATAGTCACTGCGGATTATGCCATAATCAGTAAAGAGAAATGCAATTTCTGTGAGTAATCATTAAATCATTATTATGCTTCCTTGTTGAAAATTTCGATGCCACCGTAATAACAAGGAAACGTATAATGAAATTAAAATTGCCCGTGAAAAAAAGATGTACAGAACTGTACATTTGATTAGATCGTTGCTTCGATAATAGTAATACTATATCATGCATGTTGGAATTCGCTTTCATAAAGCTTTATCACTTTTACGATGTGTAATATTCAAGTATTTCGAAACATTTCGAATATTTTGCTGTTTGTTATTATTTTTTGTTTTGAAAAAATCAACAATAATAAAAAATCATAAATTTTAATTCTTTGTAATAAAAATTTTAAATACATAATCTTCCATTATTTGATTTTGCAATAAATTACATTTTTCATAATCATTGATTCATAAATGTACATGTTTGAGAATTTTCTTATTAGTTGCACAAGCTTTCAAATTGCTAGCCAATGTAAATAGTAATCACATTAAGGCAACATATAATTAAAAATCTATAAAATGAAGGATGAGTAATAGAAAAGGTATTCAAAGTTATGTAGTATTTTTCTGTTAAAATTGATATTTTTTGTTGGTTTCTCATATGAAATAAGATTTTTTATTTATTGTCACATTAACCTTTTCTTAATTATTAGCCAACTTACATAAACAAGATTTTTAATCACCTTTTTAATTTATGTTGTTTTTTAAAATGTGTAATTAGCGGTTTTTCTTTTGAATTAATTAGCCTTCATAATATAACCTGCTTCATATAAACAAAACATATATTTATTAAGATTTTTATATATAAAGTCTCAATTAATAACTTTTGAAACTCCGTAATCAAGTGCTGACCTTTATACATCTGAACTTTAATTAAAATTACCAGTTCCCCATTACTACTATCTCTTATTTGCCGCGCAGAACGCAGTTTACAAACCGAATGAAACGAATATATCAATCACCTCATCAGCTCCACTTTTCTATCGCATTACATTAACCAGAACCTTTCTGCTCCATCACAATCATCGAAACCGCGAATTGTTTGATCAGTTTTTTCGCCAATTCTTTCGGGCATCGACGATTCCGAGGAAAAACCCCGACGATAACAATAAAAGAAAACGTCACGAAGACACAGATATTTTTCTATAACCGGCTCGATATTTCTAAACTCGGAATGTACGAGCGGTGAGTCCCGCCGTCGTCGACGGCCTGTCACTTTTGCTTTTCCATTTACCGCTAATGCAGTCGTCGAATGCAGTCCAGAAGCGTTCAAGGTGTATGCGTATATAACTGATGCGTGACAAATCCTCGCACTCGTGGAAGTATAAATCTCAATCTATTTTAGGCGGAATCTCGTTGCGCTCCGTGCATTTTTTCACGCGAACCGCTTCCGCGAATTGCAGTGCTCGATTGGGTTTTATTCGTAAATATGAGAAATGAATGAAAAGTTTTTTGGAGCAACGCTAAGTTTACGGTAATTTTAGTTTTCTTTGACGAGGGACGTTAAAGTTAATTCGCTTCATAAATTAAACGCGTCAGAAATCAACGACCAACTAGAGAGTGTTTACTTTTCGTAAAAATTATGTAATCGTGTCACAGCGATGAATACGTTGTTAAACGCGTATTCGCATTAATCTTGATTACGAAATATTCATTTTGAAATTTTGATACTTATAAAAGACGTTATCTCGTCCGGTAGCAAGAATTAAATATACAGTTCTTTCAGACCATTTTCTAAATATTTGATGAGTATTTAACCAACTGACAATTAAAAAAACATTACCTCTAATTATTATTATTCCACTATCGTTCGCAAAGATGGAATTCATTTGCATTTGAATATTTTACTTCTGTATATACTCAATTCACAACGATTAACTAAAAACCTTCCTCTCTTTGACGACGTTCCTCAAACAAAAAGCTCGCTTAAACCACCAAAAAATCACGCACCAACTAAATCCAAGCCTTCCCTTCGCAAGCAGCACCAAGTTATCTCAAGAGAAAACGTACCACGAGCTCGTTCCTGGGCACAGCGGCCGACTTGCCGGGCCTGGCCGAAATCGGCCCGGGAAAGACGACCTCCCCGGAGTTGCCGTAGTATCTGGGGCTCTGCGCGAGAGCGCAGGAGGCCGCCAGCGCCAGGCAGATCGTCAGCGTCGTCCTCGGGTCCATGTCGCACTTGCGCGCACTGTCGCGGCGATATACGGTGTGTGTGTATTCGCGCACCGCTCGACGGACTCGGCTTCTCTGGCTTTCGCGCACTGATGACGATTTTTACGCGCTCCAACAGGTGGCTCAGCCTGTCCCACTCGCGCCGCGTAAGCTGCGCTGGGAGTGGGAGTATAATTATCGGCTACCGGCCGCAGAGCGGATCGATTCGCGGGAATGCCGGTTCGGGTGTATATATAAAGCTCGATCGCTGCCGATGGAATGCCGAGCCGAAAAGCGACGGCGCGAAACGATGGGAAAGGGGGTTTCCTGTGGGGTTTCAGTGGGTGGGTCGCGGAGGGCTTGGCTTAAAAAATTCATTTGTCTTTAGTTAGCGGACAAAAGGGATTGGAACAGTACAAAAGCAGGCTTTGATAGAAAAGGTTTGACGTAAAGAGTAGTTTTTTCTGTTATATTGTGAATGTATCCGATAAATGTAGAAAAAAAAATCACCTGTTAAAACAGATGCATAAAAAACAGATTGATTTTGAATTTAGAAATTAATATTGTTTTAAAAACCCATCACTTGCGTCAGTTCTTTCATGTACAGAAGAGAGATTGAAAAAATAAAACAGAATATTTTTAAGCATCTGTTAAAATAAATGCCGTAGCTAGAACGGAATATTTTATATAATCCCTAAATTTTATATTGAAATATTTTATATTTTGAATTTATAAATTATTTCTTCTAAAAATCGATTTACGAAAATGAGAAAGTGAAGTATGTGCTAATTAAATCTCTCATATAAAAAAAAGCGAATTACATAAGAGATTCAAAATATAATAAGAGAAAATTTTTATTTAATTTAAAATTGACGTATAAATCCTATATGTTTCATTTTTATTTCTATAATTTACGAAATTGAATATATCGATACATTCGTTGATTTCGATAACGCGTATCAAATTTTATACGTTTTTGATGAGTAAGAATGAAGAGATAGTGCACCTATCAATTGACAATCTTTTATTAGATAGCTTAATGTAAATATTGTGTATTTGATTTTAATCTGTATCAATTGCGCATCTTTTAGCCTTTTGATATGCGCAAATGATTCATTAAATTCTTCTAAACTGAGTTATGGTCTAAAATAAAAATAGAACTTTCTAAAAATATGATTCCGTTTTCATATTTTTTCAAAGTATACGTAAATATATTAATTTTACTATTTAGATATATATACATATATATTTTAATAGCTTGAAAATCATCCCTTATATAAATTTTTGAAAATTTAATAGATTTAAATTTAAACTTCAATGTAAAATATATATTCAAAATTTTAGGGAATATGAATCCATAAAATAATAAATGATTTTGTATATAGTTTAATATTATATTGATGAATATACAAACATCAAGAATACATCCATACAGTAATAAATTAGAAAACACTCAAAATAATCACAAATGATCAAAAAAACTTTATATCACACGGTATAAAAAATAACATTGTAAAAAGTTAATTCTTAAATTAAGAAATCACATCCAAATAAAGAATTAAAAAATATTTAATGAAAGAAGTATATATCATTTTTAGTAGCAAATTCAAAAGAATAAGCTAAATAAATATATATATATTTTAATTGTTTCGTTACTTCTATATTATTTCTAAGACTGTCAGAAAGCATTAAAAATTAAGTGATGACTAGATAAAAGACTAGGCTCAATAAAATGTATCAATGAATGAGTAATTTAGTCGAGAAATAAATTATTCTTCAAGAGGATCTAAGCTCTATACCATTGCAGATTCAATTTCAGTCTGAAGAGTGACATGATCTCTAAGTGCATCGCGTTCTCTGAAGACTTCGTCGTCTGGTAATGTCCATTCTTCTTTCATTTCAGGTTGTGGATACTTTTTTGTAAGCTCCATGTATTCCATTAACCATTCTTCAAGGAAAGGGTCTCCTTCTTTTTCACAAAGATTATGAATAATGCAACATGCAGCAATAATTTGTGGAGCTACTTTGTAACTGAGATCCATCATTTGACTAAGAATCAAAAATCTTGATCTGAGTCTTGCAATGACGGAATCAGCATAATTTCTCACTCCTTCTAAACATTCATTAAAAAGCTCTTCACTACCGGAAGGTGCAGGATTGTAATCAGCTAACAACCATGAATACAATGGACCTGAGGGTGGACCAACGATTTTATATGAAACCTCAACACCATTAACCACTTGCTTTTCCTGCATTAGAATAAAAAAATAAGTATAATTTACAAGACCTTGTAACAAAATGTCAAATTTTACATTCTGCACTTACAGATGGCATAACTTTTTGAGAAAATTTATATATGTTTGAATCTTCTAAAACAAGTCGAGGATCAATTGCACCTGCATGACGAACACTAACATCTCGAAATCTGACAAAAGAAACAAATAAATTTATTTACATTTAAAGAACTTTCTTTAAAGATACTTTGAATACTCACAGGCAATTTGAATCAATCACAGTCTGTAAGATGAATGATGGATATAGTTTTGAATTTAAAAATTTATAATTTAAATTTATTGGCGATGATATGGGTATGTGTATTATTGCCATAGCACCAACAAGTTGAGGAATTTTGTGTGCACCCTCAAAATCTTTGGTTATTATTTCAGCCTCTTCAGTTTTTGGCATGGAAATGTTACTATGCAATAGATGTTTATTTATAGCAATAATACTTTTGTATATGATTGTGTGAATTTTTGGTTTATGTATTTTGAACTTTTTAGATATGGTCACATAATCTGCTCTTGTTGTCAATTTGAAAAGTACAATGGCTACTTGTTTTTCTACGCATATACCTATAAGAAAAAGTTAAAAAGTTAGATATTAAATTCATAAAATTTTTTATTTACAGTAAACTTTTAAATTACCTTTACGAAGATACAAGGAAGAATCCTCATCTGCTACTGAACCTATTCTTGGAGCTATATGAGGTTTTAAAGCTTTGACCAAGAACATGTATGTCTTTCTGGAGCATTTCAAATACTTTAAACATTTATCATTAGGATACTGTTCTTTGACAAAAATATCCCACCAGTCTGTTTCATTTTGGAAGCTTGGAAAGTTATCTTCTTCAGTAGACATTTTAATGACTAGATTAGTTAATTACTACTGAAAGAATTATAGTTGCAATTATAAATACAATACTACCTCTGATTTGCATAAGTTTCACTGAAAAATTCCAAGAAATACTGCACTACTATACTGCTACAGAAATACTGCTTCTATTTATATTTCTTACTAATTCTAATTATATGACTGTTAAAAATACTTTTATAATTAATATTTTTACTTGCAAATTAAAAATCATTAGAAATCAAGTAGATGCAGTAATAAATTTAAACATTAAAAAGGTTAAATGGCATATCTACTTACGATTTTTGGATTTAAAACATTTTTGTAAAAAAGTTATTCTATAATGAAATCTTCAAACTGTACTTTCGATCCTGTTTTTGTTTAGATATTGAGGCTTTCACTTTTAAAGCCATCGTTTTGAGAATTTTATGCGAAATTAAAACAAAACAGACATCTTGCAAGTTGCAACAAAGCCGATAGGTAAAGCAGAACAGAAGCGTGCTTTTGTCGATCGATCATGTTGTAGTTTTTCCAAGCAAAGTACCAGTTACTGATAAGTGGATTTCTATGCGAAGCTGCAAAATTGCTCGAAAACAAATATTATATTTGCCTATTTTGAATAAACTGCAAAATGAATTACTGTTTTTGACATATACGACCTTGCAAGAATAAGACTAAAAAAAGAATCACTGGCTTTACCTATAAAATATTTAAAAGTAAATTAAAAAGCATATTAACTTTAATTATTCATAATCTAAGTACAAATAAAAAAATACTGCAGAGCACATCAAATATTTATGCTCACAACATTTTTATTTAAGTAAATTCAACTAAGAAAATCTTTGAAGTTTGGGATATTATTAAATAAAGAACTCTTATATTTAAGAAAAGAAAATATTATTTATTAAATATTATCGCGTTTAAATAGTTTACGTTTTCTTATCCAGTACATATTATCATTATGCATACAATAACAACCATCAAATAAAAGTAACAATTTACAGCGAAATGTACAAATTTTCAGAGATAGTTTATACAACTTTCAACTATACAAACCACAGTGTGGATCTTTCGTATGTCCTAAATGGGCAACTCGTCTCTGCTATTTCTTTAATCGCTCTCATACGTATATAATATTGCACCAAATATCGTTGTTCGCTCTTTTTGGACTCTCATAATAATATTACTTATGCAGTACTCAAAGTATAAAGACTGGAATTGAGAAAGTAATAGTAAATGAAAGTTATTTTTGGCAGGATTACTCTTACAGTCGCGGTATACAGTAAAAAAAATGTTCACAGAGACGAATGCTTTAGAAAGACTTGTTAATTTACAGCGAGATTCGTGCTGCATGTCCTATTTGAGTTTTATACCAAATTAATTTTGATTGTATACTTTACAATCTTACGGGAAATATCTAATATAAAAAATTTATGCACGCAAAGTAGTTACAAAATATTGTGAAGAAGTATAATGACGTTTATAATATTTTTGAGATCAAGTGCATCATGTAGCTTCTCTAATGATTAAATATAGTCAATACTAAAGAGTATAAATATGTTTCTTATGCATTGCCCAGAAAATTGTAAACTATACAATCTGACATCATCGATACTTGACTCATTATTTTACTTAACTTACTTCACTGTTCAGTAACTGTGATACTCAATAAACTTAAATACACAAAATTTAACCAACATAGAAATACAATTTTTACACAAATACGTTTGTATCGAAAGGCCATAGAAACAAAATTCTTTTGCTCTAATAGATAATCTATTTTGTTTCCTGTTAAACCTAGTGCTATATAAAAAATGATATGAATGATTTATTACGTTTTAATATAAAAGGAAATTGTAAGTATACCCTACTCATTGATGTCTATAAGTAAGTTAAACAGGAAACAATCTTGCAAGCATGTAATTACAAATAAACATTGAAAAAAATTTGCGAAACAGAATAAACATCAAATCTAAATTATCTGATGTAATGACTCATTCATTTTACTTAAGCTGAAACATAAATTTAAATTGAAGTTTAAATAAACAATATATGAATCGTAAATATAAATTTGATCTAAACGTTTGCCATATATATCCTTTTAATGCCAAAGAAAATTTATTATGTTAACTTGGTAAATTAAATTTTATGAAAAGACTGTTTTAAGACTTTTCTGCTTATCTGTTTCTTACAAAAACACATTTATATTAATTAAATTCTTCGGACGGGTTTGAACGAAGATAAAAGCGTCTCTTAACCACTATTTTTGTCAATTTCACAGCTCTTTTAGAAACTTATACAAAAAGTAAGAATCCGACTTGAAAAATGACATTCGAAGTGGTTTAAAGATTTTAAAAGTCTATGAAATTACACAATCTTGCTTTTCGATTACTCATTGTATCTTAGTAAGGCTTTTTCGATGTCCTACGCGCGTATCTTTTCCTTTTATTATCTTTGTTAAAAAGTACCCCGATCACTTTCCTCTTTGCGTATGCATGATGGATCAGACATAACGACTAGCTTTGAAATGGTCGAATCATAAACGGCGCAATAATTTGTCTTTACCTACAAAACTACTGTCAATATATATATATATATATATGTATATGTATACTCATCAGCAAGTATACACTGTTTTATCTTATTTATTGACCTGTTTGTAAAGATATACTCTTTACTATCCTCTTAAATTGTACATACAATCTATATAATATCTCTTATCTAAATATTATAATATTTTGTAATATACATATGCACCATTTATGAATCAACCTTTCCAAATGATATATCTACCTCTAATTATACATAATCGATATACTTTATATATATATTCTGCGAAGTTCGAAACTTCATCATAATTCATTATATACATGAACATATGCAATACTATACAAGATGTTTTGCTCATACCATAAAGAACGTTGAATGCTATTTTGTAATTAACTAAATGGTATGAGTTCAACAGTCAGTGTATATAGTTATATATTAACATGTATACTTTTCATCGAAAAAAATTTACTTGTGCCACATTGGCCAATCAGACCATACTTTGAAAACTGTACAACAACGGACAGTTATAAGTAATATATTCATGATCTCGATAAAATTAATTACAGGCATATAGACGAATTAATTAAATTTTCATTTACTACACAAAATGTTCAAATAAATATGGGACTATCACAACTACGCATATTTTGCCTCTTGAACGCTTGTACCACGTTTTTGATTCAACAATATTTATCAGTCGCTTATGATTTTAAGCAAAGTAACAATTTGATCATTACAGTTTGATCATTAAACATAAAAAACGACTTTTCCATCCAGGTTGAGAAAAAGAAATTCTCGCTATCAATAAATAAGGCAGACGATGAAACTATAATACAAAGTTCGTTTTTGACGTAAATTTAACAACATTAAACATCAGCTCTTTCATTATAAATTTCTACTATAAATAATTACATTTTTCACGAACGAACAGCTTAATCTTGCAAAACTTTATAATATTTTAGATTCATAATAATTTTAAAAAAGGCAGCTTTAAATATTCAAAAAATTGGTTGAGATAAACTAACAATTACTAGTAAGCAATAGTATAATGCTGGCTTTAAAATTGTAGAAAGTTAATGCTTACTAATTATGGAAGGATAAAACATGGCTGAGAAAATGCTGAGAATCAGCATTTCAAAGCGGAAAAATTCTTTTACAAAACAAAAAATTTGTATACAAATTGGCACCAAGAAAGTCTTGCAAAAAGAAGAAACAATTTCCAAAGTACATTAAAAAAAAAGCAATCGAAAAAGTACAAAGAGTGAAAATTCGTGGATAAACACGAGGGCCTTTTATCTCAACGTAAGGAGGCGCCTTGTTAAAGCTTCGTAAATAAACGTCTCCGATGCTCCTCGCAAGCAAATAAACAATGAAAGAAGCATGCAGTGCGATGGGAGCTTTGCACGGAGCAGAAGCAGCAGCAGCAGCTCCGCAGGCTGGCCGCTGTAGGTAAGTAGGTATCGATCCGGTGAGGTTTCGCGCTCGCTTCCAGACGAGTCCACACGAGCGGCTTTTTGGCGTTTTCGCGAGCGCGAGAAGAGAGACACTCCCTGCAGTGGAGCTCGATTAAGACAGTCTTTTGTGGGTGGCGACGCCGGGACGCTCGAGCATCTCGACGTCGCGCGAAACTCGGTTCCTTCGGTCCTTCCGTGGGATGAGAGGCAAGGAGCACTAACCCTTCGAATGGACGTTCGTTTTTTGAGCCTTCTTCTTGCGTGCCGCCAGCATGTCGTAGAATGGATTGTGCGATATGCTTTGTCTGCAATGGCAAAAAGTTTTTATGAGCATTTTGTTGCTAATGATTGCAATCGATCATTATGTAATAGAAAAATAAAACGTTTGTCTTTGACAGAAAATTGATTGTAACAATCAGTTTAAGAAAAAGTACTAATGATAAATCAAAAATATTATTTTAATACATAATACGCACAGAACTCAATTGTTTAGTCACGTGCAATTATTATGTAAAGCAGATGAGAGCAAATTAAAAAACGGAAGTAATTTAACTGAAATTCTAAGAACAAAATAGTAATGAAGCATTGTCTCTATGTAAGGTTGAAACAGTTAATTTCGTAATATGTTTGCACAGTAGCTTTTTTTAATCCTTCGCAAACAAATTAAAGGAAACAAATAACAGTTTTATTGTTGCGACACTGTTTCTTAGGAATCTTTTGAGTATCGTAACTTTGTTTTACCTCCTTGCAAGTCGATTTAAAATCTTTACACTTACCGCACGCATTTTATCCACTCGTCCTTCTCTTCGTTAGTTGCTGCAGACATTCTATAAACTGTGTGTTTGCCTGTAAACAAAAATGAAAAATTGTACAATCGAAGCAAAGCTACTTTTTAGCAGAAAATAGTACTTTTCCGGGGTTATATAATAAATCGCGCGTGCGTACCTTCGACGACTTTTCCCTCGCTGTCGGTCTTGCAGGCCTTGATGAACTCGGAGCCGGCAGCGTAGAGCTCGAAACAGTGCGGCTTATTTCTATCTTGGACCTCCCTGACCTGGATGTTCTCCAGTGGAATGATGCCGCGAGGCTCCTTGTCCGTCGTGTACTCGAAGTAGTACAGGCAATTGTCGTTCAGGATGAACCAGCGTCTCTTCCAGCTCTTGTAACGTCCACCTGAATGCCCACCGCAAGTTATGACAAATTAGTACGACCGGCCCGAGAGGCATAATCGCCTTTGTTTATATATTATTTACCTGCTGTCTCCGGCAGATCAGCAGTTGGTACAAAGCGGCATAGAATAAGAATAGAAATTTTGGTTTTAGATCACATTCGCTACAGAGACGCAGATCAAATAGAAAACACAGAGAGAGAGAGAGAATAAGAGAGATGAATGGACTGATGCTGCGAGAGATGGAGGCTACTTTTGCGCGCGAGAGATGAGAGAGAGAGAGGGAACGTGCGTTTTATTCGGACATGCCCACGACGAAGCGCAAACAAGCTGAGAAAATAGTTAGACGCTGACCCGAATTTTCGAGCTGTTATGTGCGAAAATTCCCAGACTGGAATCCTCTTTTTTTCTCTCGTTAAACAGCGCATGAGAACATGCTAATTTTAATTCGATACCTTCTACCTTCGCCAGTTAAGCAGTTATTTCAACTACTGCGTTTGCAAAAAAAAATTACTTTTCTATTCCAGTCTAATTTAACCGCAAAATACATTATTGCTAAAGTTGCTCACTGTGCAATTGACAACTATTTTCTCAGTATGCAATAAATACTTTTATGACGTGAAACAATTGAATTGTATACGAAAGTAGGACTTTACTTTATCTCGTTAGAAAAATACCTTAGAAGTTAATACCGATTTTTTTAAATCAAATTAACAATTTTGAATTGCATCGTTGCTGGGATTAAGATCAAATAATTCTAATTAACTTTAAAACGTCTTTTTAAATCTCTTCATTAAAATCTTATTAGAACGTCGTATACGTCATTTGTTACATGTCACACTTCATTAAGGCTAAATGTCCTAGATCTGTAGGCAATGTAAACAAACACTAAGCATTAAGCTTACAGTTGCATAATTACAGAGACTGTTCGCTAAACATCAAAGCACAAATATCGTTTAGCAACTAGAACATTTCTCCTTATAATTATTTATTTTATCATTACAATATTTACGTGACGGATGAATAAATTTTCTAAATGTTACCATACGCCTTTTTTATGCACTTTGCGAAATTACGAATGGAAATGTAGTGTGATTTATTAATGTGAAAGAACTTGGTGTGATTATGGTGCGGTGAAGATGAACTATGTACGATTCTAGAAAGTAATGTTAATGAGTGAAGATTTTAAGCTACGTTGACTCACGTCCACAATAATCATCACTTTTTTTTTTAAGCGAAATTTCGTAAAAATTTTGTCCACTTACTCGTTATATTTATCAAATAAAATGAGAACAAAGTAAAAATAATCGAAGCGAATTTTGATTAAACAAAAGTACAAAAAAAAACCTCATGCAATTTTGAAAAATAATAAAGCCTTATTTTGGATTCAAATCAATTTTGTTATTCAATCTGCAACGTTTCTTAAAAACAAGTTGAAAAAATTTCCCGACTTCCGGTCGGAAACACTTTGAATATTGCACCTTGTGCTGGGAAGAAAGTTGGTCCAAGCTTAAAAGTCAGCATCGATTTTGAATTTATTCCGAAACTCCTTCGCTAAAGCTCGAAACTTTCTTTTCTCGCCTCAAGCTCCATCGATCCTCCGACCAACTCGATCCCCAGCACGCGGCAACAACATCGGTAAAGGTGAGACGTTATACGAAAAAGTGTAACTGCATGAATATATCGCGAGTGAAAAAACGAAAAAAAAGAACCAGAGAAAGGAAAAGAGAGAAACGGAAAAAAATAATAGGCCTGAGCGAGCAGCGACGAGCTTATCACCTTGCTTCCAGAGCCAGCCCTCCTTGTCGGGATTGAAGAAGGTGTGCATCAGATCGTTGCCGTCGTCCTCCGGTATCTTGAACGGCTCCGTCTTGATGCTCTCGTAAAGGCTCTGAAACGAATGGAAAACGCCTTTTATCATCCGAAAACTGGGCTCCCAAGTGGGAATTTAATACGAGCGACCCGCGAGCGAGAGCAAGTCGTCGCGAGCCGTAAAACTCGCGCGTTTAAAGCCAATTTTCTGCGAATAGACTTCCGAGTCCCGCCTCGTTTCGACGGAGTCCTGCGCGCGGCGACGCGTTCGAGTGGCTTCGGCACTTGGGGGAGAGATAAAATTCAGCTGGGATGCATAAAACTTTCGATTTAACAAGTGCACAATTTTCCGCTGCAGCTGTCCTTTTTGCCCGTTAAATTCTAATATGCCATTGACGGCGCGTAGAATTGCAGCTTAAGTTGAGGACTAATAAAATTTGAAATTTAAAAAAAAAACTGCCTTTACGGCGAGTTGCGAGTAACTTTTACGGCCTTTCGTCTAAAAAATAACACCTTGGGCGGCATTAAAAAGATTAACATTACAAAACATTGTTGTCGTAGAAAATCTAATAATGTTTTCGTTAGTCAGCCTGAATAATTGAATTTGATTGACGGTCTTACGTCTAATCGTCCCAAACGGCAAAAAGCGTACAGACAAGATAAAAATGAAGCAAAAACCTCCCGAGTGTCCCCGTTTAGAAGTGACGGTCCATTCATCGTGATTAAAAATCATCAGCGGTGGGCATTAATAAAAGTGGCAGTGGCAATGGCATCGTTACTAACTAGAAATACCGAAACTACCTTGAAGTACACTTGTGGCTTTTGCCGGTTACGAGGGTTGAAACAAGACGCATCCGGAGCTGATATTTATCAAACAAAGTCATTGCTGAATGGACGGAAAATTCTATTTAGTGCCTGTTATCTTGCGGTATATTGCGGCTCGCGTCGTTTAATTGCGAGTAATCGATAGCGTTGAGACTTTATGTACTTTTATAGCTTTTTATCGAATGCTCCGGAAACACATCTTAATGAATGAAGAGTCATGTTCTGCGAAATCACGTGCTTATATAAAACGGATCATTGAGAAGGTTTGCAAAAAGAAAAAAAGAAAAAAAAAAGTTCGCAAAACGATTATCATAATTTTGTTGCGTAATCGCACTGCTCGAGCTTGCGATCAAGCAAAACGTCTCTATCTGCCAGTCGCGCTTTTCCTCCTTTCAAATAGATGCATTGATGAAATCGTTTTACAAAATTGACCCGCGGAAATGGCGAGGGAAAATTAAGCCGAATGCTTTAAATGAATTTCCATTTGAATTAAAGTCGTAAAAAATTCAATTAACTTTAACAACTAGATTACTTTTATTCTCACATTGAATTAAATCTTCGCGACTAATTGCAGGATTTTTGCACAATTAGTACATTTGAAGCTCGATGCAAATTCTATTGATTTATTCTTAACCTTGGTGTTTATTGTTTCAGCCGCTGACGCGATATTCCCAAAATAAATTGTCTAGGTTCACTTCGAAATTTTTAAAATAGTTTCAAAAATAAAGCCGCGATGTCAACTTCATTCATAAGCGGCGTTCAATGGAAAGAATGGCGTAGCACAAAAGCTCCTCTTCCTAAGCTATTCCGAGAATCCGTAATATACCCAGTTTTAAAAAGAAAATGCGTTTACGAATGACTGTGCTAATTAAATTGAGAGCTTCCAAATAATTTAACGAGCGTCCAACTGCAAAACGTCAATAAAAGCCTCGAAGCTAAAATACTGCACATTAATAGCTGCCAAACCGAATTACCGTTCGGCGTCATAATCTCGCCGCGCGCATTTTTGACATTTCCAATGCACACCGAATTCGCCGCTGCTGAGTCAGGCGAGTTCGATATTCCGCGTTTCACGGCCGTTCGGACGTTTGGTCCCCTGCCAACGTGCGTCGGATCGAATTTTCATAAAATCAATAAGAATTGTTTTCCCGGGCTAAATTCGTGGCCGTTATATATTTATCGTTCGACAATCCGGCTCTGTTTTTCCTCGAATTCCGCATATATAACGCATCGGCGCCGAGAACAAAGTTTGCTCGAACGAAAATTCGACAGGCGGCGCGAACAATCTCCAAAATCTTTGTCAGTCTGACGGACAGTCTGGGCGGCGAGGGACAAATATTTATCGGTCCGCGAGAAAAAAAGGCGCGTTCGATTCGCGCGCGCAAAAAAATGAATCGAAAGCCGCGGCGGCGGCGGCAATAAATCTCGAGGGGGTTGCCTCGCTCGTCAGATTCGCTCTCGTCTGCATCTGCAACGAGAGGAGCCTTGCAAATTGCGAGTTGCGGGCCACCTTCCTTCCAGGGCCTTTTTGCGAGCCTGCTTTTCAATCGCTTTTTTTCTCTCTCTCGCGCCCGCAGCACTTTTGCAAGATTAGTTTTCCTTCGACGTTCGCGCGCCGCGGCAAGGCCGTTTGTTCGGTTTTGTTTTACAGGCATTCTTCTTTGTCTCTTGGCGTTTGCTTTCTATTTTTTTTTGCCTCGTTTGCTCTTTTCATTTTATTGATGGATCTTCGGGGACACAGAGGTAATGTTTGTGTTACTCTAGGTAATGTGCATCTATATTTTTAACGCTGACGCCTGTTTGTAGATTTACTAATTAGCTTTGAAGTAAAGCATAAATACGAAAAGGCTTAAGCATATATTTTTAATGCGCGTCCGAAGTAGAGAACTGGCTAGAATAACTTTTTCGTGGGCCGAAAATAGACTTTTCGTTCTTTGGAGCATAATTCAATTAATTAGTCTACAATTTCGCATATTTTGACTCTAAAAATATATAATATGTTACTTCTCGTTTGCATTTCAAACGAGCCAAATTTCGGACTCCAAAAATTACTGGGGTTTTAAATTTGTGCAACGAAAATTCCTAAATTTATGCAGCGATTAAACATCAAAGGCCGAATCGCACGCTCGTAAAACGCTAAAAAGCCAGACAGCCGCAGCCGATCTAGCTGGTCAGCCGACTGGGGAGCTCGCGCGACACAACCGCCCGGATAATGACACGCGCTTGTCGAGCATTCACCTGTCTCCTCGTCGCGAGACGTGCCTGTCGCCCGTCCACCTCCCAGGAATGCCCGCACCCCGCGTGTCGACAAAAGAGAAAAGATAACTCACGACAAGCAGCTCCTTGGGCAGATCGCCGCCGTTGTTGATTCCCCGGTTCATGTGTATGAACTCGTCGACGCTGGGCTTGTCCTTGACGCTCGGGTTGTGCAGCGACGTGTTGAGCATGATGATCGCGAAGCTGAGGACGTAGCAGGTGTCGGTGTTGGTGAATATGTTGGTGTTGAGCTGGCAGTACCTCTGGGCGAAGCACTCCATCATCCGGTCGATCTTCTGCGCCTCGCCGGGCAGCCGGAACGACCAGAGGAACTGGCGCAACGCCTGCACCAGTATCAGGTCCGTGAAGTCGTGGAGCTCGACGAAGGCGCGAAGGACGCGCTCGTTGAACTCGTTGCGCTCGCCGAGGTAGTCGCCGATCGCGGTCTTGTTCAGGCCCTCGCCCTTGTAGAGGAACTGGGCGACGTCCTCGGGGGTCGAGTTCAGGAGCCCGTGCTCGATCAGGTACTCGATGCCCTTCTTCGGGTCCATGTTGAACTTCTTGCGGCCTATGGAGGTCTGCTTGAGCTTGTTCGACGGCTTGGACTCGTCGGCCGCGAGTCCGCCGCCCTCCATCGCCTCCATCTCGGCCACCACTTCGCCGAGCTCATCTTTCAGTTGCTGGAAACAGGCACGGGAGAAGCTTTTGTTAGAGACGCTTAATTACGTAATGAGTAGTTGGACTTTGATATTGAAATATTAATAATTTTAATTGAAACGTGTATTAATTATTGGTGCTGTTTCAACTAGGAACAATGTTACCTTTATGAGTAAAGGTACGGAAACACAAGGGAGTTAAATATTATTTTATGCTATATTACGAGTTTCGCTAGCCAGTATTAATTAGAATTTCCCTCCGTAAATTCAACCAGGAAGCTCGTCTACAGTTTTCATTAAATATTATGCCTTTAAAATAAGAGATACGATCGTTTGAAAAAAACTCTGTTTTTAGAGTGTATCGTGCCTTATTAGGCAAACGATAGACAATACGAGCCGAGCATAAAAAGAATGCTTACCAATTTTTACGTTTACAATACACTTTACGAATATAACCTTTAAAAACTCTCTTTTATGCGTCTTATCCCCTTTTATTGGCTCGTAAAGGAAAGGCACTTTCCATAACCGGCGAGGAAGCTCCCCGGTGCGGTTAAATAAAAAAAAGCAGAATTACCATCGCGAGCAAAAAGCAGGCAGCGCGCGCATAAACAAAGTATTAATGCAAATCTCTCTCTCTCTCTCTCTCTTTCTCTCTGTCTCCCGGGAGGAGAAAGAAGCTCCGAGCAACAATCGGCAGGAGCTCAAACCACTCGGCCGCTTTAATCGAGACGGACAGCAAAGCTCCCCCCGTTAAAGTTCGAATTAATTCTGCAAGCATGGAGCCACAATACGTATTACATTCGCGGTCGAGGGTTTAACAGCGATAATAACTCTCTGATTTTCGGAGTTGGAAAAGCGCCGTCTCGAGTCTCTCGGAACAAAGTTCCCCTGGAAGGGAGAGCGGCGCCTCGTTAAAAAAATCACGACCTCTTTGCGCCGGATATCTGCTCGAATTCGCTTGATATAATTCGGCGGAAAATTTGAGGAAACGCGGCTTTTCCGAGGCTTACTTTATATAGCAGTTAAATATGGATCGTAGAAGCCTCGACAAAGTTAACCTACATCTTTATGGAACATATCGGCGGTTCAGCGGAGCCGGATGGCTATTTCCCCCGAGGACGGAGAGCCCGGGATTCAATTAAATTTCAAACACGCAACGCGGAAAACTTGGGAATACACAAAAGAGCCTCCGCCGCCGCGAGTTGAAGCGCGTAAATTTCATACGACGTAAATTAACGGAAGTTTATATATCGCTCCTCGTCAAGAGAGTGGATTAAGGAAATTACGTAGCGCGTAAAGTGAATTAGAATTCAGTACGGGCTATTTATGTTAATGTAATTAATTTTTTTTTCAGCGATTAAGTAACGGCGAACGCGAAATTCTGCTCCAGTTGCAAGTACAGAGGATTATTCGACTAACTTTTATGTATAAGTTTTAACGTTTCCAGAAGTTTTAGGAACTCATTAAGCCCGAAGATGTATGCAAAGCAATATTCGAAACTCGCTTAAGGCGGCGATAAATCTTTAAAAAATCAGAGGGAAGAAACTTTAAGGACGCGGAGAGTTTCCACTGCCAAATCTCTCTCTCTCTCTCGAGCAATTCCGCGGAAAGACACGACGAATTTTTTGCGCGAGACTTTGTTCGTTTCGGCTAAATCCACTTGGCTGGCTGGTCTGAATGAGATTTACGCCGGGGGACTTTGCGGGCTTCCTGCTTCTCGGCTCGGAAGATGCTGCTTCTACCGAAATTCACCTACACAGGTGTAAAAGCCTCCTCCCCCCGGCTAGCACTCGAGGATATATACGTGGCTAAAGCTCGGAAAGGTGAACGGATCACGCGACCGACCGGGGCTCGGTTTACTTCCGCGGCTTTTCCGGTGGAAAATTTCGGGGAAATTCGTGCGATCTAACTTGATTGTTTACCGTATCCAATCAGAGGGAAGTTGCGGTCGGCACTTCGAGCGAGCCGGATTTGATAAAAAGGAACATTAACGCGGATGAGAATTAGCTTCGCGGAGATGGGTTCTAATGCAGAGAGCGCACGTTGGAGAGGTTTTGCTGCCAAAAGCATTTTATTTTAATAAGGCACCGATGACGAAGAGCATAATTTTACTGTCAGAATTGACGTATATATATAATGAAATCCTGGCAGATCGGTCTATCAAAGTGCTTGCTCTATATATCATTGAAATATTGGCACCGCTTGTTTACTGCTACAGGCGCTGCTTCGCCTTCGAAAAAAAAAAACAAAAAAAAACTGTCGCCGCTCGTCTATTTTAATCCTTATTACATTTACTTAACAGCTATAATTGTTCCACCCGATATACCGTTCCGGCTGATTTACAGCCGCGGACCCGATTCCGTCTGAAAAACGCTCCGATATAAAAAGAGGAAAAACAGAGGAGGTATATAACACTCGAGAGGGAGCAGCATGCAGCGAGTTGCAGGTGTCGGAGATGAGAGCAGACGCTTCCAACCGTACTTATATCCGGGCTCAAAATGTACAATTCAGACTTGGCGTTCATCATCGGGCGGACGTCGCTTTTAATAAGACGCCACCTATATACACTTCCGCCCGCAATAAACGGCGCGCGCGCACGCTTCGCGAAATTAAAAGCCTCGGGTTTCGCGCTGTTTATTATAGGACGCATCCTGCGGCCGCTCCGGCCGTGTATACTTTCAAGGGAGTGCCGAAGAAGCGAGCTCTTGAATTTATGATTAGTCAATTGTCGCTCGGGATTCTTTCGACTGTCGTGCTGAGAAGGGATTGTGCGGCGGTGCCTTGCTGTGATTAAAGGGGTTAAAAGGCGAGGCTTGAGCAGTGGTTTTCCAGGCGTTTGCGTTGTGGAATTTTGAATAGGCGAGGGGACGTTTTTAGGGAAGAATGTTTGCAAGTTTTTTAATAAAAGTTTTTTTAATACTTTGCTTTAGCGTTCATTATGTCAACGTACTTTAGTTTAAAAGGAAATTTAAATTAAATTGAATTAAAAAGTTAAAGTTTACGAAAATCAACTTTCTTTGACTTCTATTCTGCCCTATTATCTGCTACAGAGAGCACAGCGAATACCTCGAAACAGAAAACGACTAAAGCTTCATCTCATAATCCAAAGATCCTCTCAGTACCTTAAACTATCTTTACGCGAATAAATCGCACACACCGCAGCCCAGCATTCTCGAAACGCAAACATTTTCTCAGACGCCAAACGCTCGCTTACGCCGCATCCCAATTTACGATCCTTATCAATCAATCCTATCCGGCAATTAAGCCAAACAAAACGAAACGCGCCGCAGCCTGATTTATACCGAAGCACAAAGCCCATACCCCGCGACAAGGCGCATTAAAATCCGCAATTAAACGTCGAAGGAAAATACGAGCGCGCATCCCGCTCCCTCTCTCTCTCTCTCTCGCCGAACAGAAGCGCGTAATGACCGCGAAAGGCGCGCAGGGGGGAGAAAAAAAGAGCCGCCGCGGCGGAGTTTAATGCCGCGAGCGAGCTATGCGACCCGCATTTTTGATGTAATAACCGCTGGAATGCAGAGGGAGAGAGAGAGAGAAAAAAAAAGAAAGGACGCGCTCGACCGAGCAAAGTATGCAAAGACGATACATAAAACGACGAGAGGAAGCCGCACGAAAGAACGAGAGAGGCGAATTATGGTGCTTCGTCTCGAGGAGAGACCGATGTATATGACGCGACGCGTCGGCCTGATGGCCCCTTCTAAAGTGTAATCCTAGGATATCTTTTTGGTTTACGTTCACTTGGCTCCTTGTGGTTTTAACCCCTTGAAACTCCCTTGACTCTATTATTTTGATAGAGAAGAGATTTTTAAATGTGTTTGAAAAATGAGTTCGTTTCTATTCGAGAAAGTCGAGTTTTAAAATATAATTTCACTCTTACTTCTTCCGCGGGAAGCTCGTTGAAATCGGCAGTGAGAAGTGGCCGCTTCATTCGGCGAGTTTCGGCACTCATATTTTTTTTCCTTTCATTGCGTTTGGAAACAAAAAAAAAAAAAAGAAGAGTGAGTGAGGAAACATTGCGCGGCACGCAAAATCCGCGCTGAATAATACATCAACTCCTCGCAATCTCGGCCGACATTTGCACGCGAACCGCCGAAAGGAGGCACATAAAAGAAGCGACATTACGGCGAGGCTGCGAGCCCCCGCTATAATTTCGCAACCCTCCTGCGCCGATCTCCGTTGCCGCGGCGCCCCTCGCGGCTCGATGCCGCGCTGCAAGTCGAGAGGGCGATTATTTTTTTCCTCTTCCTCGTTAATTCTTATTCAGTGCAGCGTGCCGGCTGCGCGCTCGCTTTTTTTTTTTTTTTTTAATTAATGATGTACCTCTCTTTCCGATAATTTGATCGAGCTCTCTTTGTGGGATTGAAGATGCGGGCGTGTAATGATGGGCAAGACGAGGTTTTTGTCGTTTTTACGGACTGCGGATGGATTTTACGATGTAAAAGGTGGCTAAAAATAGGGTCTCTTGGTTTCCGTGGCGTAAACGATCCATACTTTTACGATGATATCTGAGATCTTTATTCATGATCGTAAAATTGTTTCTGTGCGAAGAAGCAAAGCGATCAATTTTATTTACTGGAAAAGTTTTTACGTTTTCAAGAGCGGCGTCTAACGTAAGGTTATATTTTTTCTTCGAGTACAAAGAAAAAACACCTGCATTTCATTAGAAAGAAACTTTTTCCTTTTTTCAACCCCTCTTTTTGCGGAACTTCATTTATTCACAAGCTATTTTGAGGCTAAAACCGAGAATTGCGTAATGAATGACCCCTCCGTAGCAATAAAACAAGACCAGCTGCAACGCCCCCCCCCCCCGCGAATAACAAGTCCCCGCAATTACACTGCCTCCGCCGTCGCGAAAACACAGAAAAATAAAAAATAACCCCGCCGACGGCGCTAAACATCCGTCGGCGGAAGTGGCCAATACTCACGCACGATATATACACGGCGAGCGCAGTCGCATCGTCATCGAGTGCATCGTGCACACGCGACGTCCCGCGTCACGCGCCGTATTTATATATGTGCGATCGAGGGTTGCATGCGAGCGGTGCACTTGGCCTCTCTCTCTCTCTGCCCCTCGCCCGAGGAGAGCTGGAAAGTCGATAGGAGAAATTCAAGGTAGGCCGAGGGGAAAAGAGAATTGCAAGGGCCAGTTGGAAAAGGTACCGTGATTATAGGCTTCGGGCTGCGGGCAAGAGTTTCTGCAATGCTTTTTACCGGGAAGCGTTAAAATTCATGACAAGCCGCCATCAGGGACGGAGGGAGGAATGGAAATGGGGAGGTGGCGGATTGGTCTTTTGAATTGGTCTCGATGTTTTATGCTAATGAGAATGGTTTTCGCTCTTGCTGAAATGTTCTTTGGGTTTGGCTGGCTGGTTGATTTTTCATTGCTGCTCTTTGGGGGAAGTTTGTAAAAAAAATGGTAATTGTTTCAGCTGGAAATAGTTGCTTTGTGTAAAATTTTATAAACTATTTTTATTAGTTTTACGAGAACATTTGATTTTGTGTAATACAATCGACTCTCGATTCTCGCGAAATTGAGTTCTCGTAAATTTTATTATGAATATCGTATTATAGTTACACAGTTTTCAACATTATTTTATCGACTCTTAAATAAAGAAATTCCAGGTAAAACGTTTCCATTGCCATAGCTTATCGTGAAGACTAAAAAATAAATGGTAAACCACTAACGGAAGCAAGAATAAAATCAACTGAAAAACCGTCAAAAAAGTAGGCAGGTGAGTATACAGAGCAAAATGCACTTCATTCGACCGAGAGAATAAATATTGTCTACAAAAACCCCCTACCGGGAAGGACGAAGGGATAAAGCACCGCAGCTCCCGGGTACGCGCAGCCCAACTCCTCGCCGTTCGAGGCAGGGAAAACTAGTCACTCCCAGAAGAGAAAAGGGGAGCCGACGCGCGGCGATTTGTCTAGCCTCGGAATTATGATTGCCGGGAGGAGGGAGCGGTCGGTGTCTCGGTGCAGCGGCGCGTAATGCGCACACCGCCGCGTTATGCAGGTAGGACGAGACGCGAAAACGGTGACGACACCGTATATATATATACGCCGCGAGTGATTTATCGGTGAGCGCATTTTTATTGAAAGCTCTCGCGAGGATGAGGCGGGAGAGCGAAGCAGCGGATCGGTGTGGCTGCCAGAAGCTTTGTGTCGGTTTCGATGCGTTTTGCAGCGATTTCGTTTTCGAAACGAGCGAGATTTAATAATAATGCAATAAAGGTAATTTTTCAATGTAATTTCAAATTTTTATTCCTATTCAATGCAAACAATAATTACTCTGCCACGTTTATTATTCATACGCGAAAAACATTATTTTGAAATATAATTTCAAATTCCCATTCCTTTTCAATGCCAACAATTACTTTGTTTTGCTACTTTGTTTGCGTTCAGATACACACACAATTATTTTACGAATAAATTTGAATAATAAACACCCGATCGAAAGCACATTTTCCAAGAAAATCAACATTTTCCCAAGGAAAATACGTCCCGCATATTTTCCTAAAACAAAATTCCCCCATCAAAAAGCCATAAAAGTCCGATCCGCCCTTCAGCCCGCTGCCTCCCTCCCCTTCCCGAGCAGATCACCAGCACGCAGCGTCGAGAAAAAGCAGCCGAGGTAGGCAGAAACCGAAAGGACTCTCGGCGCACACGCGCTCTCTCGCCCTCCGGGTCGTTAACTCGAGGGATATACGACGAGGTGTGGCCTCTGTCGCCTCCCGCCGCGCGGATCGAAGCCGCGATATAATGGCGGCGAAGGAAGAAGCTGCCGGGCCTGCACGCCTCCGCCGAGGAAATATTAAAGCTCGACGTGACAAATGTTGCCGGAAACGGTAAAGGCGACGAGCGCCCCTTTTTTTTGGGATTGGATGGTGGCGGAGGTGCGAAAATTTAGGGGAATATGACTTTTTACGGGGGATTCGGGTGTGATGGGTTTTCAGATTTTTTACACATGCAGGTAAAAAGTATTAATTTTAAGTTATTGCAATTAAATATATATCTGTGCAACAAATAAAAAAGCATATTTCATTACAATGCAAATTTATTTGACAGGTATAAAAAATCGTATTTCTCTCTTGCACAATATTTTTTAAATTAAAAATTAAATCCTGTCACATTCGTCAATCTTTAAACAATAAAAGTGTCGACGCGATTAACAAAATTGAATCCAGCCGGAAAAACAAAATAATTGAAAAAAGCGCATTCCTCCGAAATATTGCCAATTCCAGCGTAACAGTAATATCGGTTATCGAAAAAAAAAAAAAATGTAACTCTCCAATCGTACTTCTCTCATCCCGCATTCAGTTCCGAATCGGCGCGGAGCCCCAAAGCACAAAACAATCCCTCTGCAAATGGGCGTCGCTCGTCGCGCGGCTGAAAAGGGCCGTCGATCCTCATTTTCGAGGCCCCTAACGAGCGGAATTTCCGCTAACCCCGATGCGCACATCTCTCTCTCACTGGCGACCAAACGGGGGCTCGCGCTCATTAAGTGTCAAAGTTCCTCCTTCTCTCCTCGCCAGCTCGAGGAACGGCGTTCTCTCGCCGCGCCGTGGCAGCAGCAGCAGCAGCAAGAAGCAGTCGATGGAGCCCCGCCGATGAAAGGGGCGGAAGCAGCAGCGGCTCGCGAAAAAACAAGGCCAACCACCTTGCGAGAGAGAGAGAGGGACTCTCTCCTCGGTTACGTACACGGCATTGTTTCGCCGCTTTATTCCAAGCGCAAGGCCCGTCCGAGCACATCCGGTCACCGCTGCTGCCGCCTTAAAGGTCGTCTCGAACGCACGCACGCACGCGAGATATTCTCTCTCCTGCTTTTTGTAATACTGTCCGCGCCGAGAGGCGACAAGCTGCACCTGCGTGAGAAACTCGACTCCTTTGTGGGCACTTTGCATTTCTCTGCACTGGTTAACGAGGTTTCGCTTCTTTTTTTTTATCCTTAGCCGCGAGGTCGTTGGGAAGTTTTTCGGACGATGGTTTATTCGGGGGGGTCGGGCTTAATATCGGACCGTCAACGAGACGTACGATTAAAAAGTACATCTTGTGTTAGAAGACAATGTTTAGCAAAGAACGAAACAAACTCCAACGGCACAAGACCGCATCGATATTCAAACGACTCGCCGCCAAAAATAGAAATAAGCGAAAGCTCCCGCGCAATTGTCATGTAAAGAGCTTTGAAAACGGGATAAGCCGCAAATACACACCAGGAGCCTGCGCGCGAGAGGAATGCAAACAAAGTGTCTTCCCGCGCGGTGCGTCTCTCCGCGCGCAAATTTTTTTTCGTGACGCACACACGTCGATGGGCGCGCTCGCTCGAATCAACGAGCACGTCCGCGCGACGGAGACGTACGCGCCGCGTCGAGACGGCGGCGATTTCCGAGTTGGCCGCTGATGATTCGCAATGAGAGCAATCGGAGCAAGGGACGCGACGTGTCTGCGCTGCGGGCTGCTGTCGCCGCGCGCCGCCGGACGTCGAGGCCGAGGTTCGAGAGAGCTGGGCTGAGCGGTTCGCGGATGGGGATTTTGGCTTTGTTTGGAAAATTGGGGTTTTTTTGTTAGCGAGGTATGACGAATCGCTGGGTCGTTTATCAATTTCTCGACTGTTTAGACTCATTTCCGTGGGTTTTCCGTCAGTTTTATAGATACTATTATCTTCATTCGCATATATTTTCAGGCTATTTATATTTTGAATTAGTCAATAAAAAGCTGTTGGTCATTAAAGTTTATTCAAAATATTAAGAACATTGGTTAATTTTCAATTTAGTTTCAATTCAAGAAAAGCCTAGAATAAATCTTGCACAAAAAAAAAGAATGTTGTCGAAGACGCACTCCTTCACTCGTCTCCAAGAATCGCTAACCCGAAGCCAGCAAAAAGCCAGCGGGAGTTTCCAAAGCTAGGAAAAACTTATTTTCCCAATAAAAGCAACAGCGGCAGCAGCTCCTCATTACAAACGACAACTGGCAAAGAGACTCTCGGGATATTTTTTTGCTCTCCCGCTCTCGCAGTCTGAAAGTCGTCGGGCTCTCGAAAAAAAAAAAAAAAAAAAAGTCACCGAGCGCACCGCTCGGAGGAAGACGAGGAAGAAGGTAAGAGTCGACGAGCGCACGTCGAGGCAATTTTTATCTCCCGCCGCGGAAATTGCTGCGGAATGTTACGACGAGCTTTTCCAGGCGACTTTTATATGCACGCGACGTCTGGGGCCTTTTCCTTCGGTGTATTTTCCTCCGATACCGAGAGAGAGAGAGAGGAAGCGACGACGAAAACAATGCGCGCGGGGAGGTAAAAAAAAAAAAACAGAGAGTCCTGTCGCGCGGCGGCTCTCCTTATTATTCTCGCTTTTAGAGGAGGCGCTTCGGGCTGGTGGAAAAAAAAAACGAACGGGAGCGAACAAGAGACAACGGGCGCATCTTTTTCTTGCGAGCAATGTGGGGCTGCCGATGGTTTACTTCGAGTGCGGCTGCTTTCGCTGCCGGCAAACTTGGCAATCAAGGCTAGTCCTTTTGGATAATTACCGCAACGGGACTGCAGAGAAAGGACTACTTTCGTGTTCCCTACTTTTTTTTTTTTTTGTTTTTGTTTTTCACGCCGAGCCACTCGCTTTTGCTGCGGCTCCTTTTTCGCAATTGCATTGTTCAATTGCTTCGTATTCCTTGCAGCGGCGATCGAGCGGCTTTCGTTCCGCCGCGCGCAGCGCTTCGTATACGAAAATTGATTCATGTCCTCGTGTCAGACGAGAGATTACGTTTTATCACGTAATCCTAACAATAAAGATTATTGCACTATTATAAGAAACTTTATTGCTCCTCATCAAATAAAACGCCAAAAGTCTCATTTCTCCTTATCGTCAAAGAAGCGCCGTTCGGCAGCAAAATAAAAACGCGAAAACATTACGTTCCAAAAGTCCGTTGGAGAAATCCTCGGACTAATGAGTACTAATGAAACCTTAAACACCACGCTTACGCCGCGTTAGAGAAGGGGTGGACGTAACGACGCGGGCGTGACTCCGTCGGGGAGAAGCCGAGCGTTTAAAATTCACGCCGAACGAGCTCTCCCGCTCGCCTTTATGAATATCGAATGACACGGAAAACAATGCACGACGTCGCGACGCAGAGCGAATTAGAATATCATCTCGCGGGCGCGGCGCGATTCTCCTGAAAGTGAGTCACTTCCCACACGGACGTATCTCTCTCTCTGCTCGGACTCCTCATCGGCGGCGCAGGACCGATAGCGCGAAAATCAAATCGCTCTCTCAGCGCTGATAAGGTGATTCATCGCGGCCGCGCGGCTGTTTGCGGCGAGAGACACAGCCGCTGTGTTCTCTCTGCGGAATTACCCGGGGAAACCGGGCGGCCAAAGTCGGGAGGGACGACGCGGTGGATGCAATTTTCGCGATTGATCTGCAACGAGGGAGGGAGAGCGATCGATATGCTTCGGGGCCAATTGATTCCGAGAACAATTGCTTTAATTCGCGTACGGCGGGGTGGATGCTTTATCTGATGACGAACGGACTCACCCTCGGGGTAATTTTAACGCACAGTGACTTTGGGGTCGAGGCGGGGTTTGGGGCTTACCTGGGACAGAGAGAGGAACGGTTTCGTTAGTTTTTTTGTTTTAAATTAACAAACATTTAAAACTTTGTAAAAATCAAAATTTATTAAAATTAAAGTCAGTATTTTAAATCAGAATAATAGCAAATTTAATTTTCCTATCGAACGCAAATAATCAAAACCTCCTTTCCCCGCGTCCGCAGACTGAACCCAGAGAGAGCTCCCGCTCCGCGCGAAAAGCCAACCGCTCAGAAAATTTCGAGCGTCATTAAGGGCGCATCGCCTCGTTCCGCGAGATCAACCGTGTTCCGAGTCAACGTACTCGTCTTCGCTCTATTTTGCTAAGCGGCGCGGCGGCTGAAGATAAAAAAAGAAGAAAAAAAAGAAAAAAAACTCGCGCGCTTCTTCAGCCCGACTGCGAGCCCTCGGAAGCGCGCGGACTCAATTTGCGTCGCGCGCGACGCTCCATTTCCTCCGACGGACGAATGGCGGCGCGCGAGTTATGAACCGCAAAGCTGATTATAGACGAGTAATGGGATGGAAGCTAGGCGGCCGCTTTTAATAATGTTTAACACACATCTCCTGAACCCGCAGTAATTTCTCGCCGTTACTGCGCTACGCGGACGCTTTTCCCGGTAGCTTCGGCTCGGCCTTTGTTGCGGTGTATATAGTGGGGAACGCGGGTTTGCTTTGGTTTCTTGCAGGGTGAGTTATTGGTTTCTAGGATAGGTTTGGAGATGCTTTTAATGTGGATGTTATACTGTTTCGAGAAAATTCGCATTTACTCTCGAGATTTATGAACGGCTGCTTACGGCGATTTATTTATTGCAGTTTTTATGCGGATCGTGGAGATTCAATACTTATTTTTAAAATCTATAGCTATTTTATCGCAAATCAGAAGCGATCCAATCTTAAAGTGGATGAAACGATTTGCACCTCCTATAAATATACAACAGTTGATGCGTGCATTTATAACGCAAGAATTTAAACTATTACTCGCTGCAAATTTTTATGACTTACTAGGAAATACTGGATGCTGGAATCTGATGGCGGAAAAATATATAACTTTTATTATTAATTAAGCATAATTAGTATCTGCAAAATCTACATTTAACGTTTAAAAGCCGATAAAAAAAAATGTAATAGAGTTGTAAACTTCTGTTGCCCAGATTTAAAATGGAAGGCTGCGTACTAATTACGGTACATGGGGGAATAAAAATTTTTATGCAGGCATTTATACGGGACTGCTGCTCCTCGGCGAAATAAAGCTCGGCATTATTTTTTAATAATGCACATTCACGGGGAAGTATGAGTACGCAGTTTATGCTTTAGAGTGATACATTTTCCTGGTTCGTATTGCTGCAGCCATAAAAGTATATGGAAAAGTGTATTTCTTTGAAAAATTTCCTTATGAAATCCGAGAATTCAGGCTTAAGTAGAGTATCCTGCTATAATTATCTCTTTGAACCTAAATTGAAAATTTCCCAAAATAGGCGAGAGAAAAGAGGATTTTCCCCCCAATGTCCATCCATTGAAACAACAACCATTGTACTTCAAGCCCTTAAATCACCTTCCATCGATACCACGACAAGCCTAACGTCGTAAACAGTCGCCACCGAAACTGCACATTAGAAACTAATCCCATAAAAACCTAAACCCAGCCTCTAGCAACCCATCGCACCTCTCTCGGCCTCCCGACGCGGCTCCCGGGCTCTCGCGCCAGCGATAAATTTACGATCGGTCGAGGAGAGTTCGCGCGCGGTCTCGGGAGCGCGCGCCAGAAATATGCGGCTGGCCCCCCCCCGGTGAAAAGGTATCGGTCGGCTGCGACATTCGTGTGCCAATTCGAGTATACGCGCGAGCGCGCGAGCTCCCCAGGAAGAAGCCCCGAGAGCCGCCCGAGGTCGAGGCGCGAAAATAGCCGAAACGGGGACTCGGGGCTCTAATGCGCCGCTGTGCTTCTCTATCTCTCTCTCTCTCTCTCTGGCGGCTCGCGCGTGCACTCGTGTGCTTATCGTATATATGCCGAGCGCGCTGTTCGTTTATCGCCGCGAATATTGGAAATTGTTTAAGCGTCCTCGATGCGGCGCCGGACTCCGAGCTCATTAGGCAATCCGTTATCTCGACGCCGCGAGAACGGAACTTTTAATCTTGCGAGGCTTGATTGTGTGCGCAATGTGTACCTGTGTGTGTGCGTGTGTTGATTTGAGGAAACGTTATCTGCCGGAAATGAACCACCGACCGAACGAACGAACGATACTATGAGATTTCGTAATTAGAGGGCACACGCTTTTTAGGTTGACGAAAGCTGCACTGCGGGAATTCTGGATTAATTTTAGGCTGAGATTTATTATGGGTCGCTGCGGGACTGCAGAAGAATAGGCTGGTTTAATTTGTGTCATTAATATTTTTGGGTGAAAGGCCGTAAACACGGCCGCTCTCGTTCTATTTATAAAAATCGAGGGTATTACACTAAAAGAGTTGACAGTATAAAGTCCTTTGCGATTTTAAAAAAATATTTGAGATTATTTTTCAAATGACATGTCACTTTATAACATGATTAATGATAGAAATTCTTCTTTTAAATTTAATAATTAAAAGATTGCAATAATTAATTAGGCTCTAATAAGCTCGATTTCCTCATTTTTAATAATAACGTTGTGTAAAGGAAGATAAGTCATATGATTATTCAAAAACTTCCTCGTTCATTTATTAAGAAACAAATATTGAATTCAGGAACTCAATTCATTAGGAAAAAAATATTGATATAGCCGAAAGGAAGGAATTCTAATTTTTCATTTTAACAAGAACACACGCCGAGATACTATCAATTTGACCTTAGACTTCTTCCGCTTCGCATAATACCTTTCTATTTCTTCTTTCCTTAATTCGTTCTGACCTTTGCCCAAAATTACTTATCATTCTCGAATTTCAAAAATTAACCCTAAAATCACTAATTTTTTTGCAAAAGCAACAGCAAAAAACAGCCTCTTTTCAACCATATAATACAAGCAAAGATAATATTCGAGCGATAACATTGTAAGGCATTATGTAGGCCAAACCCATCCCCAAGGAAGCGGCCGATTCGCAATGCGCGAAACAATAAACTGACAAATTCCCACACGCCAGGCGGGGGGGACTTATATATATACAGTTACAAAAATTCCGCGCCGCAGCAGAAAATCGGCCTCTCCTTCAAAAGCTACGCGCGCCTCGCGCCGGGAAGGAAAGAACAACGCCTTATAATCCTCGTAATTAAATTCTCTTTATCCGGCCTGCGTCAACGTCTTTTTTCGCGCTCTCGTTCAGGAAACAGGAAACCGGCGCGCCGCGGTGCTGCTCGCGCGGAAAAAAAAAAGAAGTGCAGGCCGCGGCTTCGGAATTCTCTCTCGGCTGCAGTGCGGAGACTCGAGCCCTTATAGGCGCGCGCGCGAGGTGCAACCGGTTGCGGGCTCGGCAGAATAGCGGAGAGCGCGCCGAGGGATTTTTCCTCGAGGTTTTCTTTGAGGCGCGCGCGCGACCTTTTGCGGCGAACAGGTGCAGCGACGGTCTCGGATAGGAGAGAGTCGCGGGGGGAACGGGAGCTTTGCTGCATTTCCTTTGGACGCGCGGCGCTGGAATTTGATTTTGATCCGATGGAGCTGGAAGGGAATGCCGCTTTGGCGCATGAAATTTATTATTTGCTTCTTGGAATGGGAAAAGGATGGTGATGATCCTAATATTTTCGAAAAATGTAAATTTATTTAACAGAACAGCAAAGCATATCTGTATAAATATGTACGAAAATGGAAAATGGGAAAAACTGAATATAAATTGGAAAATAGATCGAGAACGAAATAAAAGCAATTGCTTAGTTCGATTTCATTGAAAAAGCAATGAGACGTACAATTTCATGTAAATGCGTTTATATTTTATTCAAGGCTTATCTATATAACATTTTTATTAGTCATTTTAGAATGACTAACCGCTTAATCATTCGGCGCGCTCGAAGCTTTATTAAAAATTAAGATTACCCTCCTCCGTTAAAAACACTGTAGAAACACGGACAAACAATCGCAAGCAGACGTCCGTCCCGCGAATCCCCTCGAATTCACAGCCCCGCCGCAATGTATCTCGTTACGCAGGAAAAATCCTCGAAACGATTTCGATCCTGAGCGCGTCACCTCGGCACGTCGACGTCGTCCACACCGCGTGCGATTCCTAAGTTTATTAGCCGTAAGCGGCTTTGCGAATTAAGAGTCCCAGGGACTCGCGCGACTTTCGCACGCAGCTCGATCTGTAGGAAAGTTCCGTCCGTTTTTCTTTCTGCTTCCGTCGAGGTCAACGCGCGGCGGACGATATATATGTATACACTGATATATCGCTCGCGCGACACGATGCCTCCGGAGAGCGAGAAAAAAAGATTTTGGCCAGCGTTTTCAGCTCCCGGCTCGTTGACCCAATGAACTTGCCGGGGGAGGGAAATTTACGGCCTTTCACCGACGGAAGCGTCTCGCTTCATTTCTCGATGACTGGCGCGACTCGGAAGGTTCACGCTCGAGTGTATAATACGAGCGGATGCAGATTTAGCTGGCGGAGAGCGCCGGGAAATAAAACCCAGGCTGCACGCCGACCTCGATTCGATTCATTTTTATATGCTAAGCGAGAGAAAGTTTTTTTTTTTTATTTTTTCATTGTTTTGCCGCCGCGGAAGAAACTGCAGTCGCGGGGAGAATGCCAAAATCGCTCCACTTTGCGGAGTGTGTTTTTTAACTAGACGATTTTCGATTTCGCTTCCATAACTCGAAAGATGGGATGTACGGAAATTTTTTATCGGAATATTTAACCTCGAAATATTAATGTGTTTTGGAAGCAAGAAGACTTGAATTCTAATCGAGTCATCAATATTGACCATATTTCAAATGATGTTTTTACTTTTTTTATATGAAACGAATCCCATTCTTAACAAATTAATCGTTCAAACAAAAGAGTTTTGAAAATCCCTTCTGCAAGCATTAATTCTCTTTGCAAATTACTTAGCAACGTTTCTTTTCTTTCTTCGTTTCTTCCCTGATAACTCAGCGTCTAATTCTAAACACTCCAGCAGCAGCAGCAGCAGCAGCAGCAGGAAGAAGCTCGGAGAAGCGCTGCCTCCTGAATAAAACATGGAGGGAATAAAAATTCCAACGCGAACCGTAGCCGTCAAAAAACTGACGCCGAGAGAGACGCCGGTCGAAAAAGGCTTCTCTCGGGGTGACGTCAGCCCGCGCAATTAATTGCGTACAACGAAGTGCGCCGTAAGCGCGACAAAACAAATCGAGCGCGAATTAGTCGTCATAAGCGAGAGAGTCTATATAAGACGCCGCTGCCGGGGAGGGAGAGAGCGGGGGGGGAAGCTCGTGAAACTGGAAATTCGACCTCCCAAGGCCGGAGCGTTGCTCGCGGACGCGAACCTCGTCGCTCTCGGAAAGCGAGAGAGAACGAAGCCGGGGATTCCCGGGGAATCTGGGGGACTTTGCTGGTAATTTATGCCCGCGCCACGGCCGGGGATTAGGAAGGACTGCGGTACGGTTTTCTTTGGGTTTTTCGTCTTGCGTCGTGAGTAACGAGGCTTTGGTTAGCGCGAAAGAGCTGAATGAAGTCGTTGGTATTATTGTCGAGCGACTCTGGAAACGTACATCGTCGCGATTGCGCCACTTTTGCTGGCACGCTGATGAATTCTTTGAAGCGACGAGAAATCGCGCTGGAGGTAAACATCGAGTTTGACTTTGAGTTGAGAATTAATAATTTATAAAGCGATAATTTTTGTTTTTAATTTTGCGGAGAAGCGTCGATTTTCATTATCCGAAGAATATAAGATTCAGGAGTGGAATGTTTTGATTTCTACGAACATTCTTACATTTATTAAACTGCTAAAAACTCGTTCCCACGCAAACATTGCAAGCGGCAGAACGACAACATTACTTTGCAAATTATCCTCGTCCAACAACAACAAGAACAAATAATAATTTTACAGCCTTACGCAAACTGCGCACTCAAACGCCATTACCATTGCGTCTAATAACACGAGGCGCTCGGACCGATATTTCGCAGACTCGAGCCAGTAAAAGCACACCGCAACAGTTGCACCATCGCGCCGGATTGCAAAATTCCAGCCGGCGCAAAGCTCGCTAATTAGTCATAAAGTTCAAGGAGAGAGCCGAACCGGTTGCCTCCGCAAAAATCGAACGCGCAGATAACCGAGAAAGAGAGAGAGAGAGGTAGAGAGGTAGAGAGGGAGAGGCGGTCAGAGTTCACAGGCTGATCGATAAGTTCGTTTCCATTAAGATCGACGCGGGATCACCGGAGTCATCGGGCGGATAATAAAACGAACGATGGAAGCTCGTCACGATTCACGAGCCTCGGAAGCTGAGAGAGAGAGAGAGAGAGAGGGAGAGAGAGAGCTTTCCTGCGCGCAAGGACGACGCATCTGCATGGAAATCGAGGACGAACATTGAAAAAGCTTTTGAGATATACCGGTTTTCGAGGCGCAGCTGGAAGGAACGTATTTTTTTTTTTGTTTTGACTTTCGGCCGGGGGGATTAGATTCTTCTTGTCTTCTCGCTCGCGTGTTTTTTCGATACGTCCGCGACAGATTAATAGTCGTTTTATCGTTTCATTATATTTTTGCAAAATAAACACAATTAAATGTTTGTTGCCGTTTATCGGTGGAAGAAAGTTTTAATTAAGGCTTATCGCCGAGATATGAAAAACACCGCGGCACGAAAACGTAAACGATTATTATACGTTCGCGCTCAAGTCGAGCACCGAGAAGCCGCGAAAAATCCTCGGCGAGAAGCTCTCTCGACGTAACGCGAAAACAAACGCAGTTTTCCCCGTCCGCGAAGCACATGCGTCAGAGACACACAGATACTTTATATATCGGAATTCGCGATTGAACGTTACAATGAACGAGGCGCGGTATGAATCAGCTCGGTTATATAGGTGGAAGCCCAAGATTACCCGCGGCGACGCGGCGCCACTTAAAAATGGAAAGAAAATCGAGATTCGAGGAGGCGCCTTTTTCTTTCTCTTCGCTCTCGAGATAAATGCGCGCTCGTCGGCGAGGGACATCGCGCGATTCTCTTTGTCGACGGTGATGGGCAGCGGACAGATAATAATATTTCGGTCGAGCGGAGGTGAACGCTTTTGAATGTATATTTTGCGCTATAAGTAAGTTGAAAATTTTGATTATTTTTCAACTGCTTTAAATTCTTTAAATCGCGATTCAGTCACTCTCCGCTCCCCGATAGAATCTCAAAAAAAGAGAGAAACAAGCGTCTAGACGCTTGTATCCCGGGCTTTTAGCGATAACGGCGCGATTATTAATTGCATCCTCCGACCGGTCCGAGCATTTCTTTTGAATTTTTATATTGCTTTTCTTAGAAGAAACGAACTTTGGCTATAATCCAGTATATATATATATATATATATACGTGACTCGAATATCGCGGGAATGTTATTTTGCCGATTTAGCATTTATTTAACTTTAATAGTTTGAAAATTATATGATTATGAAATATGCTCTTGTCCGCGAACAGTCAAGGCAAACCGTATTAGCCTCGTTTTCAACTGCGTCCATAAAATTTAATCAATACAATTGTTTCAATTCTTTTATGCGCATTTATGCTAGCTGCTTTCAGTTTCGTTTTTGAATTAAAAGCTATTAGAATTACGAAACCTTTGATTCAAAATCAATGATGTTATTATTCATTGATTATTAGGTAAACAAAGAACTGGCTTAGACCTAAACCAACAAACACGGCTGCGACATTCGCCGATCGCATCGCTAATTCACTGACTCATAAACCCTATAAAGCCACAAATCGAATCTCGATCCTCCTCCCAACCGGTTAAAGTCGGTAAAGAACTCGAAAGTTCGAGCTCGATCGAGTCCCTCTCGATAATGGAATTCCGCATATCCTCGCGGTCCATCGTCTCGCTTATATACGCGCAAACCGTATCAATCGCTCTCCGGGTCGGAATTAGCTCCTCGGATGAAAAATAAATCCGGGTTCCGCGTCTATATATAAAAGCGACTCGGCGGCGGCGACGACTTTATATCGTCCCCTATAACCAGCCTGCCAAGGAAATAAGACGCGGGTGAATATTGGTGTGTGCCTGCACTCGAGTCCTCTGGGAGGTGCGTGGGTGTAGGTGCGCGCCTGCACTCCCCGTCGCTCTCGGCGCGCGCTCCATCAATCTGCATCGCTCCTCGTCTCCGATGTCAATATTAATTAAACGCCCGCGTTGGAAAATGAAGGAAGAGAGCAGTCGGAGAGTGTGTGTTTAGATGCAGTGACGCACGTCGAGCGCCGTTATCCAATCGACGGGGCGGGTTAATTGTTTGTGCGCTCTCGGTGAAACCTTAGCGAGACTTCTCTTTATTCTCGAATTCTCTTGGTTTTCCTTCTTTAGGCACGGAGTTCCGCTGACGCGACGATTTTCGGCTGATCCACATTCGAGGAGTGCTCTGGAAAATCTTTAATCTCCCTCGTGGAAAATTCAAGTGGTTTTGAAGCTCGAATTAATAGCCGTTGTAATATTATATTCTGGGCTTTGTGGGTCGACGAAAAAACTGGCTAAAACGAAAAAAAAAACTCTCTTCGACGCGCGAGTTGTCGCGCTGTGTAACGGGACGCGAAATTTTCTTTTTAAATTGAATCGAGACGATAAATTTTTGCACGAATGCAGACTCACCGCTGGCGCCGACGTGTTAATTTTACAAAATTTATGGAAGCTGCCTTACCTGAAACAGAAAATAAAAATTCAACGTGAGTATCTCTGCAAAATGTGCGCAACGTAATACGTATATATAAAGGTCTGCACTTCAACGTTGGAAACAGAAATAAGCCGTAAAATTTTCTCCCCAAATTCCTCGGAGGACCATTTCCACCTATTAATTATTCCAAAACTCCCTCGTCACTGGTCATTGTCGCGGATTTCCTTCCCCCCCTTTCCAGCTCGAAATCCCACTCGTCGAATTTTCCGCGTCTCGAACCCCCCTCTGCCCCCCGCGTAAAATCAATCGCCTCGCGCGTGAGAAAATGCTAATGGGCCCAGGAAGCGACGGCGAGAGGGCAGGAAAAAAATATATACCCGCACGAGCAGACGCCGCCTTCGCTCGTTCCCACAGAAAAGAGAGAGAGAGAGAGAGAGAGAGACAGAGAGGGAGGACGTGTAAATGGCGCATCAGCAGACGCCGAAAGAAAGCAGAGCTTTGGCAGAGCACCAAGATTTATGAATTCGCGCCGATGCTCCGCGGATTGAGAGATCCGCATTATAAGGACGTCGCTCGTTCGGCGGATAGGCTTCGAAAATCGCGCATTAATTTGCAGCTGCCGGCGGAGGAGAGCCTTTCCTGGTAATCGGGAACGCGGACGTTCCGTAACCGCGATGAAGCGACGCGAAAGAGGGCTTCGGGGTTTACGAGCACGGAAATATCTCGCGGAAATTTGTGCATTTCAGCGGGGCTGAAAGATGCGCAAGCTCGAGATTTAAACGTTTATTCGCGAGGCTTTTCAAGATTGGTTTGCAGAAATTATTATTTTTTTCTTTTTCAAAGATAAAAGTACGGTGCGCCAGATTGGACTGGAAAGTGCAGGTATAGTGAATCGATTTTTTAATGTAATAATTGTTCTTTGCACGGTAAGCAGATTGGAAAAAAATAAAAGGAAAATCTCTCGAGAGAGAGAGAATAAAAGGGATAAAAATTGAATTAGAGGAAAGGGCAAAAGAAAGCGATTGGACGCCCGAGGAAGTTAAAGCGGACGAGGGGAAGTAAAACAGAGAAGTAAAAGGAAAATGGGTGGAAAAATATTTGACGTCGAACGAATTAAGGGCGTGGAAATACTAAATCAAGCCTTTCTTATTACGGAACGTTCCGAGTTCCGAACGAAATTCCTAACAAAATTGCCCACCCAAAGTCAACCGAGGAATCAAACAAAAAATAAAAAAACCCATCACTCCGCCTCTCAAACGCAGCATTAACATTTCAAATTTCCGGAGGCCATCCAAGCGACACGACCGAAAACTTTATTTCCCGCGTCAAAGGCACAGAGGGAGAAAGAGAGAGCCAGACACGCGACCGAACGCCCACAAAACTCCGCGGGCAAAGGCGGAAAAGTGTGTACACTTCGGATACGACGGGGAATCGGGCCTCCCCCTCCGCGTCGACTCAGCTATTTGCTCTCGGAATGCTTGCGTAAACCTCTTAGCGAGCGGAGCGACATCAAAGCCTCCCCCGCGACTCCAATTAAACACCGCGCGCGATACGGCCCCGCGGCGGAGCAGCCGATTGATTAGCGCGACGACGACGACGACGCTTGCCGCTAAACGTTTGCTCTCGCCGCGAGGGAGTCTCCGCGGGCGATCGATCGAGACGACGGACAGTCGGAATTATTATTATTTGCGACGGCCGCGGGATTCGTGCGCGGGTTTTCGGGAGGAATTGTCGGTTTTGAGGGAATGTAGGTCAAAAGGTATATAGCGGCGGCGGAGCAGACGGCGTTGGGAATTTTGAGTAAATGCTGGCTCGCGGATAAATTGGGATGTAAATAGGAAGAGTCGATGGCGTATTGTGTGGGCGCCGCCTCGCGAAGAGGCTGTTTGTTATTAAAAGATTAAGCGTCGTTTTAAAATTGGTTATTTAAAATTGGCTATCGTTAAAAGTTGGAAATTATAAATAAACACGGCGATTTATGCAGTGTTTTGAAGCGAAGCCCCCTCCCCCAACCATTCCACAGACTGCCTCTCGGCGAGCTTTAATACCGGTCCGGATAAAATTGAAGAAAAACAGCTGCCGAAAGCTCGCGGCGTCGAAAGAGAAAAAAAAATTTGAACCTCACCGAACGAGAGTGACAAAAAGCGGAAGGAAAATCTGTCGGGGGACGAATTGGTATATGTAATATGCCTCCGCCGATAATCTTGCATCGTTTTACAATAAAAAAGGCGACGAGTCCGCTTATTAAGAAGCGCTTTTCTTTTAACGCCGCGAGAGAGGCGCGAGTTGAAAAAAAAAAGTGACGCAAACGAAACAGGTGAGACAAAGACTCAGCAGTCAATGAGGAAAATAAAGAGTTGACCAAGAGTCGGCTACGTCATGCGCCGAGAATAGAAGGATCGAACGCATTGTCTTTGGTTACTTTGGCACTTTCTCTGTGCAGTTTTACGTAGCGCCGATCGGATCGCAGTCCCGCGAAAACAATGTTTCTATACAGCGGGATCTTTCACGCTCATATCTGTTTTGCGTCGAGTTTTTTCCGAACGCATCGAGTTGAGAGAGGAAAGGAATTCGATTGTATGAAAGTGCAAGCTTCATTAAGCTATCCGACAATGGTTCTGATTCTTAATCAAAGTCCTGTACGATTCATTATTAAAATAAAGAGTTTAATTCTTCAGCTCGAGCTTCGCGAGCCGCGCTGCAGTAACTTCATTTTTATAATTAAAAAATTTCATCCGTCGCTCTCGAAGAGCAGAAATTATATACATCTGGATTTATTAATTAAACGTGAAAATAACCAAGATAACTCGCGAGTTCGCGCATTAATCGGCTCGGTAGCGAGAGCCCATCGGATGTGCGACCGGATTTAATTACAGGACCAATTTATCTCCACCCACGGATGGACTTATCAAAGCAATTAATTAACCGGCTATCAAATATTCGGATTCTGGAAATCGGTGAAATCATTTCGCTCGATGCGCATCTCGGCGAATAGGTTAGGTGTCGGGGCCCGCGTCTGAAATATTAATTCTATATTATGCAAAACGAGTTTTAAATAATTCCGAGAGCCTTTTAAATTATGGATTAGCAAAATGTACTTGAGCGTTTTTATTTAAAAACACGACCTACTTCGCGCCGCGATAGAATCATTAAATATGTGCCGCCGTATATCGCGTTTTACATTGGGCGTTAAGCTGGCAGAAGAATTTTTTTTTCCGACATTCTTCGCGTTCTATTTTTGCGGAGAAAGAAAATTGAATATTTTTTTTGCAACCCATTCGAAAGGAATTAATCGAGGTTCGCCGCTTCGTCTGGCACTCGAAAAAATTCATTCGGAGTCGAGTGTTTTCGAAATCGTCTTGGCGCAAGTCGTACTTGAAACTGCAATTGAAACTCGGATTATTGTAGCCGCGCGAGCATTGTCTAAAACTCGGGAGTTCAAGGCTTCAGTTTGGGGATTTCTATTGCCATTTTCGCCCTAATGCACTCTCTTCCGAGTGGACTTTCTGGTAAACTGTCAACTCGCTTTACCGATGAATTATAGGCTGGAAGTGCAATAAAACTCACTTTTGAAGATCCGAGTGGATTCGCATAAAGTGCTCGCGCGAAATCACGATTTTTTACAAGCAACGTTAAGAATAAATGTTTGTAAAAGGCTTCAGATGCTTTTGTAATATTATATAATAATGAATATTAATTAATAGTATGCCGTAAACTATATGAATGATTCCACCGACATTTATATTTCACCTAAAAAATTGCAACTCCCTCGAAGAAACGACAAATGACAAAATTCCCAGCAGTGTCAGCAAACTGGAAAAGCAGAAAGCGTGGCAACTTCCAACTACGAGTAATCGCTACTCGGTAAGTGTCACACAAACGCAAAAGACCAACAAGCCTCCCGTCCTAATCCCCAGCTTCAACAAGTAAAGCGATATAAGTCCGAGGGAGCGCCTAATGCCAAAAATCAATAAACCCATCGCTCCTCGGCGGCCCGCAAGAATATCCCGATCCGCGGCTCCCGCCGATATCGACTCTCTCTCTCTCTCTCTCTGCGCTAATGGCAGTCTTCCAACTTTTTCTCTCCCCCTACCCGAGCAGTCGATGGCGCAGTGCACGCGGAACGGCGTGCGCGCGGTGTTCCCCCTCGGTTCCAAGGGAGAGAGACAGAGAGGTCAACGACTCGCGGCGCCTTAACGGCTATTAATTAAGAGCTGATTAAAGCCGATTACGGCGACGACGACGATCGGACGAGAGATGAGGGCCGATCGATATCGGCCCGCTTCGACGAGGGACCGCCGCCGCTTTGCGTTTTCTCAGCACCTGGGAGTAGAGGCTGATTTCGCGCGCGCGGCCCGCTTTTTTCGTCCTTGCCGCGCTCGCGGCGGCGGCGCTTACAAGTGGGCTAAATATAATCGAGAGTAAAAGTGCAGAGCGATTCGTACGGCGCGGGAGAGACCCGGCGGAGGTCAGTGCGTTCAAGCGGCTGCGCCGCGCCCCGCCGCGCGCCGATCGGTCAATTAAATTTCAAGGTTAATGCGTTACCATTTCTCTCTGGCACTCGATATATATCGAGTGGGCTGCTTTCCTCGGGAAACGATTCCGAGTAAGTTACCGCGTTTGCTTGACCGCGTGGATTTTTTATTTTTTGCTTACGCCGGTGCTTTGACTTTATGGAGGACGCGCTCGAAGGGATATGCTACTCGTGAGGAGAGGATGTATGGCAACACTTTGTGGAAAATGCGTGTTTTAAGATCTTTTGCGGATTGCAGAATTTAAATGCAATAGGATTGACGAATGTATCGCATTAATCCTCTCTACGATCTTCTAATTACTTCAGCTATGGTATAAAATTGCAGGGCTCCAGAGAAAAATCATCGTTAGAAGTAGCAGAAAGGACGCGTGGATTACCGTGGGAAATTAATAAAGTCGGGCTTAACGGCTTTTACAAGAGAAAACTGCGAGCGCTAACCGCGCTTATGTAAGTAATAGGCGGAGGTGTTGTTTGCGGCTGGACCGGAGGTAACTACACTTGAACAACGCTCGTCTGCATTAATCAGGCGAGGCGCGCTACCGCGTATATATCTCGTTATCTTGCGTATACGCGCCTCTTTGCGCGTTAAACAATGCCCGAGAGCGCAAATTCAATATAACCTTCCCGTGCACTTATAAAATTGACGCATTACGTAAACAATATATCGCTGCTTTGCGCTGCGTTCGTGTATACAGTTTGTCGGGTGCAATTAAAAGCTCGCTTTCGATGCTCCGGATTGGTTTTATCGTCGGCAGAAGAAACGTGCCGATCGTAGTGGAAGATGGTTTCGTGCGCGATAGAAGGCTTATCGTAAGCCGGATCGTTATCGCTAGTAAGTAATTGGAAGCTTTCTATTTTCCCATTGTGAGCTTGACAAACACGTGTTAAAATATTTGCGACGAATTGACTCGAAATAAAGTATCGGTCATGGAGAATCCCCAAACATTCGGATTAAAGTGGAAAACACTTTATTCCGAGTACAAACAGGCTAAAGCTCGGATGAAACGTTTCCTCGATAATATTTTTTCTTGGATTTTATGTTTGGTTTATTTATAAAGTCTGTAAAGCTGGAGGATTATAATATACATTAGATTAAATTTAATAAAATTATTAATAGACGATACTTTATTTATGAAATCAGCTGCCAAGTAATTTTAGTTAGATAAGAATCTATTTCATAATATATTATTTTCCTTACTCAGAAGTATAGATGAATTCATATCCTGAGTGCATTATATCACCAAGTAATAATATTCTTTATACAATCGCCAATAAAACATCTGCTTTATTTTTTAACTCGCAAAGGTGTACATACTTTCTATCTACATTTTCCTCCAATCCGCTATCGCGAACCGTTCTCCTCACCCGGTAATAAATTGCCTTACTATCATATCGCGTTTTTTACAATATTTAACGCAGCCTAGACCGAAAGCGACCATCAACCTTTCACGTATATTCGCACCGATTCATATTCATGTAAACCGTCACGCGAGCGAATCCCGAACAAACGTAACAAACTCGATCGTTGCCGCTTTCTTTCGTAAGAAACGCGGTTGCCTTCAGTCCAGCCTCGAGCTTCCACAATAAGCTCCAGAGTCCAGCGGCGAAAAGCTGCATAATACGAGGCACGGAGAGCTATAAACGGCATGCAGACAATGGCAAGAGGAATCGTCGCGACATCGATTCCCGTCATAAAGCCGTTCAACTCCCGCCTCGGTTGTGTGCACCGAAGAATCCGGAGAGAAAAATCTTTATCGGTGTCGTCTTACGTGGTCGGTGGTTCCGCGCGCTGACGTACGACTGTCACGCAAGGCTCGTTAACACGCGGCCTCTGTTTGTTGCTCCCGATAAAATCGACGACAGATATGACGCTCCGCCGAGTTTCGGTCTGTCTCGCGAAAACAATGCTGGAAAAAAACACAAACGAGAGATCGAATTGGCGATTCGTTGCGTGTTCCTTGCGTTTTTTTACGTACAGATTAGGATTGTCGGAAGCAATGAGCTTCGGCGAAGAGATACTGTCACTCAAGTGGAATTGAAGGAAGTACTTTGCTTACTTTGCAAATTCAAAATGGTTACTTTGTGTTTTTTGTTATGATGATAATTTTCTTAATTAAACGGAACTTTTTAGTATCAAACGTTACGTTGCAGATTTGCAACAGGCGTTTAAATATTATTACGCCGAGATAGTTTTTGCGATTCGCCAAAAAACACTTGACCTCCCTCCCTAATTTTTCCGATGTTTGCGTTAAACTTTTTAACGAACATAGTTGCGCAAGAGTCGCAGATTGTTCCTTTCCCGCGCAAGGAATTCCGAAGAATGCGGGCGAAAAAGCGGAATTCCCAGTTTTCCAAGCGAAAAAATTCATTCAAAAAAATAAAAATATAACGAGAAGAAACGCTTGTTGCAATTATACTCGCGGAGGTTAATTATTTTAATTAGAAAAGTAACAGGAGCAAAAACCCCGGAGCTTTTCACACTCGCCGCGAAAGAGAGTGGACGGGTTTTGTTGTTAATTGCGAAAAGGCCGGGAGGGGGAAACAAAAAGAGCCTAATAAGAGCGCGGCTAAATCTTGGCAGGAATTTTCTTTTGTCCGTCGAGGGGAGAGAGATTTGTGTTTGATAATGATAATAATTAGTGTACACGACTTTTCTAAGCTCCGATTCACCTACTCTTACCTTTAGTCATTAAAGTTCATAGAAATTCTGACTGTTATCTCGCTCCGAGAGGAACGAATGAATAAGAGTTAATGCCTTTAAATGGGCGAGGAGCAATTTCCTACACTTAACGGTGGCCTTTAATCGCTTATCGGGCCGATGCACAGTGATTTTTGAATGGATGAGTCGCTCGAGTTTTCGGTGATTTGGAAAATCCGTGGGGAATTTTCGGAAGCGCGTCATTATGTAAAATTGAAACTTACGTATACACTTGAGTGTATTAAAAAGACGAGATAAACACTCGGCTTTCTAGGTAATTCAAACAAATTCAAGCGGACACTTCGCAACGGGATAAAGAAAGAAAATCCCAGACTTTCAGCCGCCTAAAATTTGCGGGCATGCAAATTCGGCGCATATAAAATTTAACCCAGACTCGCGTCGACGCCTATGCATATTCAAACCTCTCGACTTCGCGCCGCGAAGCAGACAGTCGACGCGGAGATCGACGTTATCTACGCCAATAATAAAAAAAACCAAGCAAAGAGACGCACCGTTCTCGCGACCGAGTTCAAAGTGCTGAGATCCCAGGCGCTCTTGGCCTGCTTCTGGCTGAAGCCCCTCTTGGCCTTCTTGCCGGGCCTCCTCAGGCTGGAGAACCATCCGCTTGCGATGGACACCGCCGAGTCGCGGCGCTCGCCGTTGATGACGGGGGTGCCCTGGTGGTTCACCACCTCGTCGAGGGCGTCCACCGACCTGCCCGTGAAGATCATCGCCTGCTCCTCCTTGTCATCCGGATTGGCCGGGCACAGGCAGGCCGCGCACCTGCACTCCCTCAGAATCGCCGGAATCCTCGCTGGGCGCAGCCTCGGCCTCAGGCTCGACGACGTCTTTGCTTCTTTTGGGCGCACTGACACTCGAGAGCCGAATGGTAAACGGGAGAGAGAGAGAGAGGCGGGATGCGCGATTACGGCGACTGCGAGGAAAACGGTGATGGCGCGCGCGACCAGCGCCTTCAGCAGCCGGCATGCGACTGAGCTGCTCGATGCGCGCGCCCGGCCACTGCTGCTGCTGCGCGAGCTGACTGCGCGAGAGAGAGGGCGGCCACTGCTCGCAGCCGCCGCCGCAGCCGCCGCCGCCGCCGCTGTTGGGAGCGTTTGAACTTGGCGCTTTCGAGCGAACGGCTTATCAGCGGCCGTTAAGCGACGATAACGAGGATGCAATGAGACACGAGACGAGGAGCTAGTTGCACACCGAGGATCGCGGGCGAGGATGATGCTGCCTCTTTTTGCCGGGGTGGTGAGAGAGAGCTGTGTGGGAGACTGCTGGGCTTGCAGCTCTCGCGCGGTTGTCGCGCGCAAGCGACGACGACGGCTCGAGTTTTCTATTAGGTGTCTCGGTGGAAATTGAATTTCTGCGAAGAAATGTGTGTATTTTAGATGGTCGACGGCTGTAAACGTCAATATTTCCCGTATGGCGAATCGTTGAATTTAACGGGTGAATTTGCTATCTTCGTTCAATTTTAAGTGAATAATAAGTTATGGATGACGGTTGGAGCTTATATTATTATCACTTGAAGATTATTTAGAGAGGCGTCTTTGTTTCGAAATTGCGTCGAAAGCGGAAAAACTTTGTTTGGAATTACTAATTCATTAATAAACTTTTTCGAAAAACAATTCGCAAATTTTATATATCGCTGGAACCTTTCGACTAAAAATCGAAAAAGGCACATTCCATGAAATTCTACGAAATGTCAAGAACAAAAGGCCTGACCTCGAAAACAATTACACTTTCATCGATACTTCGACAACAGCAAAAAAGCAATTGTAAAGTTGAATTAATTTCACCTGACTGTCGAATATTGATTTTCCGTATACATGTATTATTTCCCGGCGTATTTCATTGAAAGCTCCGCTTCAATAAAGCTCCACCCCATCCATCACCCGACAATGAACCCGTTCACAAAAGCTGCACGGCCAAAAACAAGCGAACGAAAATCCCCGGCGGAATCTGCACCCAACCTTAGGGCTCGCCGCGAAATCTAAAAATATCCCGCGCGGTTAAGTAACCTTGCCACCTGCGTGCGTGCGCCGCGGCAACCCAACGTATATACGCGCGATGCGTTCGGCGCACGCACCCGTGCTGCTGCAAAAAAAAAAAGAAAGGTTCGCGATCGCCGGCGTACACCGATCGGGAGTTCTGATAGCGCGGGGGGCTGCTTTCTCGCTCGAGCGAAGCTGCTGCCGCGACGTCGTAATTAGGGCTGACCCTCGAGCTCGATTACGAGCTAATTATAATTTGCGTGCGCGTGCACAGTGTGCGTGCGTGCGCCGGGAGCTGATATATATATTTTCGCTCGGCTTTTCTGCGCGCGCGTCTCTGATAACGGGGAAGTTGCGTCGACGGGAGATAGCGGCCGGGAGGTGCTCGCTTATTTTTTTCCGGCGATATATACGCTTTTATGAGATTTTTCAGGCTAATTTTTTCTTGGGTTTATTATGCACGGAGGGGGAATCGGTTAGGCTCGAATGGATTTTTCATTGCGCGGACGTAAAGTTTCTAATGGCTCTTTTATTGCACAAGTTTAAATCACGAATGTGCTTTTATTACGAATAATCGACGGCGATTAAAAGAAATATGTTGTTTCACACGAAAATTTTAAGTCGACGCAATAAAAAGGAAACTGAAAAAGTACAAACCTCTAAAGTATAAACAAATATTATACGAGGAAAAAAATGCAAAGTAATTTTTTTTCACCATAACCGATCGCGTAATAAAACGCAGCCCATCCCAAGCTGAGCCAACAAACCGGGGGACAGGATACACAGCCGAGGCTAGTAAAGAATCAGTGCTTCAATTGTCTAATCCTTACGGGCCCTTCCGAGAATCGAGCCCGCCGCCGCCGCCATCTGGCATTATCGGTCTCGGTTCGCGCGGTTTAAATACAATATGATTATAAAAGCCTTCGGGAGAAGCCATCAGCGGCACAAAAGCCGGGCTTCCATGATGAATATTTCATTATCTCCTAAGCGTCGTCGCCGCAGTCTCCCCTCCCCGCTCTCGCGACTCTCATTGTGCTTTAATCATCGAGCGTAAACGAAATACGATACGCGACGGCGGCGACGGCGGCGGCGGGCGAGTTATTATTACGAAAGAGCCCGAATCGCGCGGCGGCGCAATGCGAGTGACCCAGTAAACACCGCTCGTTTCGCGGTGTTTCTTCGGGATGAATGGGATTATAATTAAGCTCTTATCACCGCGCGGTTATAATCGGGACGAAGCGCATCGACGCTACTTTTCATTGTTCGCGGCTCTGCCGCCGGGAGATTTTCATTTTTCCGGGCTAATTAATTGGCTGGGGGGGCTGTCGAACGTGGCGCGAAATGAACGTAATGGATGGGCTCGATAAATTGGGTGGGGGAAGGGAAATAAAGCAAAGCTGGTTTAAATAGTTTAATTAAAAGTCCCGTGATTTACAGCGCGATTGATATTCCGCGAATTTCGAAAATTATAATAAGCTTTTTAAAAACACGAGGCAACGGGATAGAATTTAAAACCCTCCCCCCTTTTAATTTGCACGGCCGCAGCTGATAAGTAATTAGAAAATTCCACGCTGCTTATATACGTATACCGGCGAGTAAACTATACAGCAGAAATAAATTTAATCCGCAAAATATCCCGTGCATCGACGCGGCGCTTTTTCGACACTCCGGCTTATAACTCCGATTATCTCGGTAATTCAGCCCGGCGGCGGTCGCCTGTAACGGTATTAATTTCAGCAAATACGATTTTCATCGGCGGCGCGAGCTTTCAATAAACTCGCGGGATCGCCGAGGAAATACCTCACCCTGACCTCGGAGAGAGGAATATTCGCGCGGTGGGTCTGTGTGTGTTGTGTGTGTGTGTGTTCTCTGGCTTGAATGGACCCACTGACATGCTTCAGAAACGCGCGCGAGTCAAGAGAGCCTTTGGTCGAGCGGCGGCGCCATTCGAGTAGGACGCGGATCCCTTTTGACTTTGGCCTCGGACTGTAGCGTTAGTGCCTTGGCTTTTCATCGGCGTGAATGCTTTTTTTTGGCTCGGGGGGTCTTTTTTTTCCCCCCGGAGGTGTGTCGGATTTCAGTTTTTCGTGACAGAAACGACGTGTGTCTTTTTGGTCGGAGACTGTACAGCTTCGGAGGCTGTCCTTATGCGGAAGTGATGAGGGCGAGGGCGGTATCTGGATTATGTACACACGGATTGTGGGTGTGCTGCCTCTTCTTCCGCATTATCGGATGGGGAAACTTTGAGAGATTCGCAGATAAAGGTAATGGGTTATTTGGGATCGCAAATATTAGGAGTGTTACTTTCGGCTGAATTCATTATCTGGGGAGGAATATTCGAGCTGTGAGCCAAATACGGGTGTTTTATTATTATCGGGGTAAATGCGCAGGAGAACAATCCAGGCACTCATTCGAATATAGCGCATTGATCTCTCAATAAAGCCGCCGTGTCATTTATTCTTCGCGACGAGATCAAAAGAATAGCGTACTATTTTTAAAGTTCCCATTTTTTGAAAATTATTAACAAAAGTGAAGAATTTATAAAATACAAAAACTTTTTCCTGAAAAGGACTCGATATTAAAATTTAAATAATATTCTTCTCAGTACAGCTTCATATTATTATTTTCCTTTATTAAAAATTTCTTTAAAGAAATTTTTTTAATAAAATCTTTTAAAATTCGAGGAAAAAACCCTCTCTCAAATTCAATTTGAGCACCTCGCGATAAAAACCGTCTGAATAAAAATGAAAAAATTTCCTCGAAAATTAAAAACGCATACGCAGCAGCGTGTCGACTGTGTCCCCAAAAACGTTTCGCCGCGGCGTCGAATGAGCTGCACTCGAACGCTTGGCGGAGTATCTCAAATGCCTCGCGGGACTTTATACACGCCGCCCGCCTACGTATGCAGGATGAAAAATAATTCCCGAGATCTAACCCACACTCGAGAGAGAGAGAGAGAGAGAGAGAGAAGCTGCTAGCCTTGCGCTGACCGCGAGTCTCTTTTGAATGTCACGCGGCTCGCGGCGAATATCAAGGGAGCTGCAAAACGTTTTAAATATATGCGCGCGCTTTACGAGCACATTTTTTCGAGACCGCGAGGATTTTCAAGTAGCCTCGGTGCGAGAGTTTAAACGGCGATTCGCAAGTGCCGTTAAAGCCGAGGACTTACCTATTGGATAACGAATGCAGTCGCTCGCGGTGTTGGGCGCCTAAGTTTGTGCGGTGTTTTCGAAAGTTTACCGGCGGTGATCAAATGAAGCGAGGATTTTAACAGTTGGAATGAGAGCAAATCGGAGGAAATAATTAGGTTTTATGCGCCGTTAATATTTATGTTAAACGTAAATGGTTGATCGGATATTTCAATAAGTTATTTAATTAGAAAGTTAATTTTGTCTTTACAGTTTTACGTTTGTTTACTCGATTGCAGAATATAATTTTACGGTTCTTATATCATTTGAGTGCAGAAAAATTTTGCAGGCCGACTCGAAAAATTTCTGCATCGTTTCCTTATTGGTGTTTCGTAGATAAGTCTCGAGTACGTTTTCCCTATCGCAGTTTCGGTAAAAGATACACATTTGCTTTTCCTCGTTTAGAAGAAAATTTAAAAAATCTCGATATCGAAAGGCATGATTATTAAAATCCGGATTGGATAATTCGATCGTAATTTGGAATACTCAATTTATCTATATGTTAAATTAAGAAAACTTACCCAAGTTTCATTTTGCGAGTTGCGTGCGGTTATGGTTTAAGTGTGCGAAAAGATTGTTTTAATTTATCTCCAACTTACCTGTAACAAAAAAAAAAAGATAAAAGTTAGTATTTACGTGCGATATTAAATCAGTAAATTTTATCTAACAGAATAAATTATGAAGTTACATTAAAATCTTCTTTTTTCGCATAAAAAGTATACGGAAGCCTGTACCTATATATAATGTACAACAAAAAAACTTCGAGGGCACGATAAAAAATTGAAATGGTAAACATCGTTAAAAGGTAATATAAGACGCAAACGACATCATCTTTTTAATAAAATGATTCGCCGTCAGATAAACATTCCATCATACGTATCAACGACAGTTTTTCGTGCACCAACGAACCAAAGCCCGCCTAGAAATACATATATCGCGCGCTTATTGAAACGAAAATCTAGAACGCGGAGGAGCGATCCGAAGCCATTATTCGTCAGTTTCGCGTCGCGCAACGCGAACGAAAATTGACTTTGTCCAACTTTGTAAGCGCGCTCATTTCGAATCTCATCCGCTGCAGGGGGTTGAAAGGCTCCCCCGCCGACTAACGAACGCAGCGCTTCCCACCCCCCCTGAGCTGAGAGTCAAAACGCGTAAACGCGACAACGAGGCTCGCGAGTTTTGCGCCCTCGCTTCTCTCTAATTGGCTTCGCTTGTCGCTCTCTCTGCTGCTCCTCTCTCTCTCTCTCTCTCTGCGAGGCCGATGCGTACTTTGTCGCCGCGCTGCGAGGAAATTCCGCTGCAGCTGCTCCGCTGGCTGTTCTTTTTTTTTTTAACTACGAGCTCCCGCCAAAGTGCGTGCGCCGGGTTATTAAGAGACGGAGTTCGGGCTGAGCGCGCAAAGTTCGGAATTTAACAGTCGCTGTTCCGTGAATCTAATCAACTTTATGAGAGTTGATTGCACTGTTTTAGGCAGCTGTATCGTCGGTGTATGTATGTGAGAAATAGTTTAGAATTGCTATTCTCGTTATTATTTCAATTCTGGTAATTCAGATTTGTCTGCAATCGTTCAAAAAAAACCCATCCTTAAAGGGAGCGTAAATTGAACCTAAAAAATCAAACTTCGAGAACCCCGTTGAAGTCCCGTCGCCTCGTCTGCACTTCTCGGAAAACAAACGCGTCAGAAATACGCAACGGAGCCACTAGGAGTATACGATTACGACTGAGGAGGGTCGCCGAATAAAGAGGGAAATGATACGTCTCTCCTTCCCCCCGGCCAAATAGCCTTTTTTCCTTTTCTCATTCCGAAGAGAAAATCTCGTTTAGCCGAGGTTTCCCAGACGGCGGAAAAAGCAGCTCGTAAAATACTCATTCACCGGCGTTCATTATGGCGCTGAAGAGCCGAAGGATTTATTATGCGATACAAGTCGCTGCTCCGAGAGCGAGTTCGAGGGTCTCCTTTCTTATGTATTAAATTGACATTCGTGCTCTGGATAAAACGTAGAAAGACTTTTTGTGCTCGAGATGTTGCCGATTGCAAAAATAAGTTTTAGCAATTTTTGGTTTTTGTTTAAAAAAATACTCTGTTGTCGTTGTTGTTGATCGCAATCTTAATTCCGTAATAGAAATTCCGTCACAAATAAAATAAGGAAAGGTGCATCTAAAATTTGAAAAAGAATCTCGAGGTCGCGGTATAAACAGCACTGCAAAAAATCTGTTTACTTAAACATTTTGCTTTTGGACGTCTTTTATAAGCATTTCAATAAGTGCAGTGTATCAAAATACACTTTTTTAATTGGTTTATCAAAAAGTTTTTCATTTTAATTATTTCAAATAAATTAGATCCTGACAGATACAAAATTTTAGCAACGAATCTCGCTGACAATTTTTTTTTCTAAAAAATCAAAGTGGCAATCGTTAACCTCACGACCAAAAATTCTAAATCTAATTTCAAGAAACCTTAATTCTTAACAGCTTTTCCGTTTGCAGAAACGCCGAGATATGAAAACTTGCCCGAGCGACAAGCGGTATTTAACAATTGCAACGCGCACCGTTATACAACGACGCTCGAAACCTGAATTTTAGAAATGCACGCAAGAATCCCCGACCAAAAAGGCAAGCCACTCTTCTAAAGCCGAGAGAACGACCGATTGTAATTACCGCAGCTACAGACGTAAACGGCACATTGAAGCGAGATGAATCACGAAAAAGTGACGCGGTTGATTTATTTACGCCGTTAATGAACGTCCGACACTTTTCGATAATGAGCGAGAGAAAACACTGTACGTAGGAGCGCGATAGCGGAAGGCAAATCGCGGAATAATAGCGAGCGAGCACCTACTGACATGGATTTTTCTCTCCTTTTTTTCTCAAGCTGCAAAGCCTTTTTTTCCCCGCTCCCTGCTCTCTCTCTCTCTCTCGCACTCGGCCGGATTAAAAACCCGAGAGCTTTTCGAGCGAAGAATCGTCCGGGAAGGCTTTTGTTTACTGTAGCAATATGCTAATTACTGCAATTACGTTTTCTCTCGAGCGCTCTCGATTCTTGCCCCGAATTTATTCGGCGATGAACGACGAGCTGGTTGGCGAAGCTTTCGCGTCGTCATTAAAAATACAGTAAGATAAGCTTAGTTTGAGATTTCTTGTATCGGTTCTTGTAAGAGTGAATATTTATTATAAAACTATTATAAACACTGCGAAATTTGAACTTTTATATAAAAGAAAATGTATGTTTAAACTTGGTGGACATTTGAGTAAAATTTGCTGCACTAAACAGCTTGAAGAAATTTATGACACCTGCTTATAATAAAATTTTTATTAAAATATGGTAATTTTCCAAGACAGCTAAAACACGACATTTAGTTCGAGTCCACTTTATTAAACACTTTAGCGAAACTGTAAAAAAAAAAGTTTTCAAACAACGCTGACTCCCGTAAAATTCCTAAAACAAGTTTAGAATATGTTTTAGGTTACTTGCATTCTAAAGCAAAGTCCCGCCACACCACTCGTCCGACACTTCTTAATTAACTTCCCAACTTTCACACTCGCGCTACATAATTCCAAGCGAATTACCTTCTCCTGAGCTTGCTTGACTTCGTAGCTGCCGGTGATCGCGAAGCACGAGAGCAGGGCGGAGACTCGGTACCCGCAAGTCTCGCAGAGCCTCAGCACGATCCTCGAGAGGTAGATCCCGTAGACGCACAGCATCATAATATCTTCCTCCTCGCGTCGATCGAACGCGCCGAAAAAAAGAGAGCCGCGCGGCGTTCCGGGTGCAGTGTGCGAGCCGGGCACACTGCGAGCTCTCGCAAAAATACGCGCGAGAGCGGCGCGCGCGCTCGAAAAAAAAATCAGCGGACTAAGCTCTCTCTCTCTCGATTCCGTCGACGTTATACGTCGCGGCCTCGGGGAAACTGGCCGGCCGCGGGAAGGCGGGATTGTTTGTACACACGGCGCGCCTGATCCGATCGGCACGCGTGCCGGGGCTTTATTGCCGAATGGATAAGTCCACGATCCCCCCGGGGGGAGGGGGACGAAGCTGCTGCGTGAGCGAAAATATTTAGGAGTCGACGACGGACTGCACACACACCGGTGAGGTTGTGTATTGCTCCGCTTACGTGACGGCGCGGGGCATTAGCGAATTAAAACGAAAGTGCGCTCGGGGGCGGAGGAGGTATATAATGAAGGAGGGGGGGGGCTTTTAATTTCTTGTAAAAAATCGATCGATAAAGGGAGTGCATTAGGGTAACGATTTAATTGAACGGAAGTAATTGGTTAGATGAATGGCGGAGTGGGAGGGAAAGTCAATTCTATCCTTGATGGATAGTCTGCTGCTATATATAGCAGATAAGTGTACATAAATCATTTGCGTGTACATTTTTGGAAGTAAACATTTCGTGTATGAATTGGAATTTATTGCATAATTATTAAGCCGTTTTGATTGGGGAACTGTTAAAAATACCTTTTACGGATTTCATATTTCACGCAAAAGGCGTTCTATTAGCAAAGCTGAATAATAAATGTTGATTGAATTCTAATAGTAAATTTAGTGGCACTTAATTAGTATTTATTTAAATGTAAGGCAATTAATTTATGTCAATAATTGCGGTTATGTATTAATATAATTTGACGTATATTATTAAATTCATCAATTTTCATTATTTTAAAATTAATTCATTTGCTGAGATAAAGTAGACTATTATAAATTATTATAATTTTTACTTTCAAATATTAGAAATATATATACAGAGAGTAATTTATTTAGAAACTAATTTAACCGTGTAAAATTTTATAATTATCTAGGTAGTGAAATTTAAAAATCCATTGATAGAAAGGATATTATACTTTCTACTTCGAGATTATTCCCAACTATTAACTGATTTACGGTAATAATTGCGAAATAAATGTATATTTTCTACAAAAACATAGACTGCTTTTCTCAAGCCTCGAAACGTAACTTACACATTCGTTACCGCTAATTTACGCATCAAGCCAAGATGAAAGTGAAATCAATTCCATTACAGACGCGAGTCTCAAAGGAAGTTCTTTCCCTGCAGCTCGACTCTTTACAGAAGGCGTTTACTCCTTGCACTAGAAAACACAATAAGCCAAAATCCAAAGCATCACCCTGAAAATAAATTTCTATAATTATACCCCGGCGCAACTCTGCTTTCTTTCTTTCCCTCTCTCTCTATTTAAAAAGAAGAAATTTCAAAGCATTGTTTGAAAGCCGCGCGCTCCTCCCGGGGCACAATGTGGATTTTTCCTCACAAAAATAAACGGCCGCCGCTTGCGATCCGAGCTGGCCGGAACGACGGCGCAGAATCCCAACGAAAACTTCCAGCCAGGATGTTGGCGTGAGTAATCCTCGCTCCGCTTCTACGCTGGCAATATCAGAAGGAAGTGACTATCGCCAGAGTCAACTCGATATATTCCTTCGGCTGGCGGCGGCCGCCCGAACGCCTGGCTACGTTAGATAAAGAATTTGCTTTTGTGGAGGAGGCTCGAACAAAGAATCATTGATTCCGCTGGCCTCCCGGCCCAGGTTATTTTTTTTAGATAGCTGGGTTTTCTTCGAGCGCGATTTGCATGGGAGCTGCGGAGATATAGGCTATCGGTGTTTTTCGGATCGATGTTGGGGCTGGGATTTTCCGGGGAATTTTGATGTACGTCCACGATTTATACTTGTTTTGAGAAACCTCTGCGTGGTCGGTTTACTTTAGGATGATTTTGATTTTTGTGCGAGCTGGTAGGTGCTCGTTAATGTAATTTTTTTTTTTTACACCCAATGATGAACCAAATTTTATTTTAATATTTTGATAATTTTTTTCAATTTAATATTAATGAAATTTTAGCCTTAGCAGGCAATGTTATAGGATGTATTTAAAATGTTACGAAGAAAAAATCTTAATTTAGCATGCAAATTCATGCGTAATCTAGTAAATACATTTCATTTAATTATAGATTTGATTCACGTCATTAGTCAACCATTCTTCCTGCACAACGTGATCTCAAAAATGTTCATAATTTTTTCATCGTCTGCATTTCTTTTTCTGCTATTTGGGTTATTAAAATGTAAAATTTTTGCAGCCACATTTTAAGTTTAAAGTTTAATTTCAGCTAATGTTCTAAAATATTTAAAATAAACCATTTTAATTACGTATATGCGCATTCATAAAAATTTAAAATAATTTTAAATATTGAAAAAACTTTTAAATAATTAAAACAATGTTTTTCGTTATCTGAAGTAAAATTTAAAAAATTAATTTTCAAGAATGCATCATTTTGACTAAAATTAATATAAAAAACAACAGTTACGCAATTTTTCACCATTCATTGACGCGTATCATCTATATCAGCTGAATTTAACGAATGATTCACTCTCAAATAAGCCACCAAATTAACAGAGATATAAACGCAGTTATCTTCCTGGAAAGCTGCAGTCATTGCAATTCAACAACAAAACGCCGATAAGACAGAGCTCTGAAGCTCAGCAAGCGAACCGCGCGCCGCCGAGCCCGACGAGTGGTTCCATCTGTAAGAAAAGGATCGAAGCCCCTCGCTCGTTACCGACCAATTCAGCACTGCTCTCCGCGTTATACTGATCCGCGCGTGGCGAACCAAAACAAAGCCGTCCGAAACGCCCCGTGACCACCTACACGTATAAATCGTCGGAGAGAAGCATCGTCTGACCCAGAAATCCCAATCCCGGAGATAAGCGCCGAGAGAAAAATCTCCCGGCCGCCGGAAACAAAGAGCGCCCGACGTGCAAAAAAAAAAGAAGAGCGGAGAAGAAATCCTCTCTCGTCGGAGAGCCGGACGGACGCGCATTATTCCCCGTTTTCCGCGCTCCCGTTCCGGGCGGTAGGTGGCCGTTATACGCAGCTGCAGCGGCGCGTAGGGCGACGCTATTCTTTGGCACGTGCTCCTCCCGGCCGCGGCCCTAAAAATAGAGCCGAGAGGGCTCGACGACACAATTCCTATGCACTCCACTCGGAGAGAGAGAAAGAGAGTCCACTCGCTTCCGCACGTGTATATGTTAGTGGCTGTCAGCCAGCCGTGCGGCACGACGCGTCGGAGCGCGGCACGGAGTCGCACCGGAGGAAATTAGCCGGCGGCCGCTGCTCCGAGGCACTGCTACGGTGGCTGCGAATCGAATTTGATGCGGTTAGCAGGCGCAAGTTCGCTGGGATTAAACTTTTATGGAGTGGTTTTTTTTTGGCTCGGACGATGGGAAATTTAAAAAAAGTTGCGGAAGTAGTTTTCAGTGGGATTAGAGTGGTTGTAATTGAATGAATTCTTGAACTTGTTGGAAAATTGTTTTCAGGTATATGAGCGGTTTTGAATATTTTTAAAATAAGAATAGTTTGTTCAAGTGAAATAACAATTACGTAAATATTGAAAAATGAAATTTATGATGACTGTAGTATTTAGAGTGAAATATAATACTTTGATTTTAACAGTGTTGAAACTCGGGATTTTCGTAATCACATAACAAAAATAAATCACGTGCAGTTCTGTAGTTGACAACGGATTAGAAACGACCTATATTTGATATATTTATGAATTGGAGTATTTGATATTTTGCAGAAAAGTAGCAAACAATTTTGGGTACTAAAATCTGATATTTTTTTCCACAAAACAGAGTATGTAATATAATAAAGCGAAATCATTTTGCCGATACTTTTCATATCGACAAAAGCAACATTTTTTTCGCAAATACTAATAATTAGAAAGTATAGAGGTACTTTTGTAGTTTGCTCACAGTATTTAAAAAAAAGTATAATGCTTAGTAACTTTAATGATGAACAATAGATTTCTGTAAAATTAGAATTTTTACTCATAAAAAGAATACTCATAAGTCAAGTTACAAAGAGATCTGCGTCATTCTTAGTGAACAAGAAAAAGTTTTTAATTATTAATACTCTTATATTTGAAACAGTAATCATACTTGCTGGATTATTAGTTTTTATCCTATTTTTGTTAGTATATAATTTTGAAATTCAAGGTTAAGGAACTTTTTTAAACACCTTTTACTAACGTAGAACTGCATCTAGGATTTAATTGTAGATGTCTATAAAAATGCTAGCTCATCACTAAGTAAAGAAATAAACTAGCAATGTGTCACACCTTTTCATGGAAGTGATTTTGCTTTTGCATACATCTTTGCGGCATTTACGAATACGTACGTATATATTCTATCTGTAGTTACTATTGAAACAAAGGTGTTATCAAGAATCATAAGATTTTTCTTTTGAAATGCTTACTTCGCATTACAGACCAATTTTATAATAAAAACTGCTGCAAGGATATGTTGCTGCACTAAGTTTTTATCAACGAATATATTTTAAATAAAATAAAGTATTTGACAAAATTTCTAAAATTTCGGACGTGTCATGTATTGTAGTAGGCGAAGGTGGGTACTTTGCCGTAATTAATAACATTATCTAACTTTAAAAGTATTGACGAGGACTACTGCAGTTAACACGACAATGAAACGTATTGTTTCTCGCATTGAATACTGAATTACAAATGCACATCAAAGCACAGTTATAAAAGAAGTATATCACACATTTGAATCACGTTTTGCGTAATTATGCGCATGCCGCTCAATATTCAATTATATAATTCACTTGCTTTGTCCCGTCTGAAAGTTATGACAATCACAATACTATCGATGCCATATACAAAACTCCAGTTTTACTTAAACGAAAAAATTAAGTTTTTCAGTAACCCGAACAGTATAATAAATTACAATTGAAAATTTCGCGGCGTTCGATTACAATAGCATACACGAAACGTTTGACGGCCCGATTGAGGATAAGCAGACTTTCTCCATAGATGGCTGCTCGGATAAAAACTCGACTTGTCTGTCTTCGCAGCCGTTCGGAGACAGTCATTGGCCTTCGCTTTTTATTTCTTTCGAGAGAGCCTCGCGGGAAACTATCGATTTTGCACTTGAGAAAAAGACTAGTTCAAGAGAGAAGACGGAGACAAGCGCGTTTGTCGCTTATACGTTCTTATACGCGCGCTTTCACTCTATGCTTACCGTTTTCTCACGGACTCGGCTAATAGTTTTATGAAGAGAACAAAAAAAAACGCTTGGGAAATCGTAAATACGCGGCGAGTGATATATAAAAGTAGGTTTTACAATGTTCGTGATCGGCGCCTTGAGATTGAATTATCCTTGATAGAAAATTATCGATCCCAATGCGGTCAAAGTGTGAATTGAAGGAAATAATAAAAATAAAAAAAGAAACATTAAATTATCATTATCCTCGATTAAAAATGAATTTAATCCACTTGAAAACTGCATTAAAATCCCAATCGGTGAAAATGATCTATGAATTATCGACGCGAGAACACGCGCGGGGTAAAATTTAACCCAATTATCTGAAATTTACCGGCCCTCCAGAAAGGCATAATTTCCGCCAGGAAACCTCATCAATAAAGCCTAAGCAAGCAGGCCTCCCCTCCAGCGGGCCGCAAAAAGGTGTCAATCAGGGACTAACGCGATTAATAATCCAGGCGAAAAGCAAACCCTCGCGCTGAGCCTCGGGGGCCCGGAGAGGAAACTCCATGGGAAAAAGTCGCTCGCGCCCCTAAAGCCTCAAGGAACGAGGGGCGGCAGCTGCCAGCGGGGAGAAGGAAGGAAGGAAGAGGGTGGGGCACCTGCCCGCCTCGGCGGAATAGGTAAACGAGCCGAGAGCCGCAATAAAGCTGCCCTCCGGCCCCCGGAAACCATGGAGAGCGAATATTGGCCTCTGTGTGTGTGTGTGTCTGTGTGTGGTGCCTCTCCGTCGTCGAGGGCCGCTTGTGTTCCCTGCGCCCTCCTGCTTTTACTTTTCGTGGAAAATATCGAGCACGCTTTGATAAGTACGACGCTTTTCCCTCTGTTCTCGACGCCCCGTTCTTCTGTTCTTTCGCTGGGGGTGGAGGTGTGCGATCGATGAAATGTTGGAGCTGCCGCTTGGTTTTAAGTGTCGACAGTCGAATGAAATTTAGGGTTTGAAGGCAGACGAAATTTTTGCGAATGGGGAAGCGTTTTTTTGTTTGATCTAAGATTGAAGAAAAATGAAGAATTATCTGTTTCTTGCGACCCAGTTTTATCGGGTAATCGATGGTACAGTTACTTATTACGTTTTAATTTTTGCGATAATTGAAATTTAACCTAATTTAAGGCTACTCTGATTTCGTAGATTTCGTAAATTGGAAATCTACTCGAGAAGTAGGGCAAGATGTAAACTTGTTGTTAGATTGTTGCAAGAAAGCTGCCGAAACTTTACTCTTTATAATCAGTACGAATAATCATGTTTAGCAGATTCGTCAGTTTAATTTTATTAAAGTGATGGTAATGAACCTCCTGTTACTTCGTTAAATTAAACTCGATTTGACATTTGAAATTTTAGGGCAAAAATTTATTTATTTATATTTATACTCGAGTATCCAAGAAGAAATATCTCCCATTTCACTTCTGCGACACGTTTAAAGTATAAAATACATTTTTCATTCGTAATTTATGAATTTTCACCGCAAACTCACTCAACTCCCCGGCACGTCCGCATCAAACTACTGCCAAACCGTCTTAAAATATGAATAAACTTCCTTTCCAGCTCCACCCTCCAAGCCTCGCATTTCGCAAATGCGGCATGCAAACAGCACGCCAAGCTCCGTATCCTATCGCCAAGCAATCAATTACAGCTACACTCCCGCGGCGCGGTGTAAATAAGGCCCCTCGCGCCTGCACCAGGCGGAGCGGTCTCATTTTTCAAATCAGTTCCAAAGCAGCATCTACATACCCAGTTTCCCTGGACGTACCCTCCATCGATTCACTCCCGTTCCGCAATAATCCGTAGCGTCCTCTTGGCGCGATCGCGCGCTTTAAGAAGGGGGGAGGGCTCGCGAGCTCGGCTCCCGCCTTCGCGGGTCGATCGCGGAGAAAAGGAAAGCTTCTTCGGCGCTCCACTAGGCTCCGCGCCAATATTGCAGCTGACTCACACGAATGAGATCACCGCGGGGAGATAAGAATCGCGCGCGACGACGGGCTTTGGAAATAAAAAAAGAAAAAAAGAAAAATAATAATAAAGCGCCGGAATGCGCGAGGTGAGCCTCGCGGGCAGCTGCGTGGGCCGGAGGGGTCAATGGGGGCCGATGCAGCTTCAAGTGGCTCACGCTCTTTTAACAGGATTTTATTGGAGCGCCGCGCGACCCAGTTTCGCAGGCGCTTTTACAACGCGAAATTCTTCGTTGCGCAATTCGAGGCGACGCTTGTTTGCGCTCTCTCGTTTTATGCGAGTTTTCGGTTTCGATGGCTCGAGTTCGTTCGGAGAGGCTCAGGTGGATCGTTAAATGCAGGAGTTTAGGGCTGCGAGAGCTGGGATGTTGCGGAAAGAGTAATGTTCGAAGTAAACAAGTAAGTAAGTAGTTGAAAATATATATTTTTCGAAAATTATAATCTTTGCAAACAAAGTTCGCTTGTATGGCTTGAATTAAAACTGATTGTGATTCTAAAGACTATTAAAAAGTTAAGTGTTCGTTAATTTCCTCGGTTTACCTAATTAGACTCTAAACTCATTTAATATCTAATTAGGAATCTCTTGCATTTACCGTAGTTAAAGTATTTCTTTCAAGATGAATCTTACACACAAAGCATTATTTACAGTTTTAAGAAAAATGCTACAATTTTCTAACACAACTTACCTGTATTTCAAGAAGCAGCTCCGACTTTTTCCTTCTTATTTCGATTAAAAGCTTCTGCTGCTCGGGCGTCAATTCTGAAACGAAAAACAAGCTTTATGTCGTAATTTCACTATATAAGAAACATTTTTTCGAATGAAATAACGAAATCGCCGATTCGCTCAAACCCCTTTATTCATTTTACTTAAAATAACTTTTAAAATTCATCCCCGCGATAATGAATTTCTAATTTCTGCCTTTTAATCCCTGCTTTCAGTAACCCCTGCGGGGATATAATCGGCTTCGCTTACAAATGCCCGCATTAGTCCTGTTGCACTGAATAGGGAGATCACCATATAAGACCCCGCTATAATGAATTCAGCTAAAAATATTATCATTTTGGCATTTATGATTCGCCCGAAAATACTCTGGTTTGCTCTTCGTCTGGGTCTATATAAAATTCATTTTTCATCTCTCTAATAGCGGTGAAAAATAGCTGCTACATGCAAATGAATTTCTTAATAGAGCTTTGCTGAGTCTTTTAAAAAATATTAAAAACTGCCTCCATTTTTTGGAGTTTAATTTTTATCAAAAGGCATTGTAAACGTGAAATACGAACTCTCTTTATTCATTTCGTTCGCATAAAAATAAGGCAACTTTCACTGCTTTATATAACAAGGAGTGTTTCTCGCATCAAGTATGTAATCTGAAAAAAATGGAAACTTAATTGTCTTCGCGTCAAAATCAATAATTCATCTGACAAAATATTTCTTTGATACTTTTGTAATTAAAAAGGTAAGCTCTCCAAAAGTAATAATAACAACTTCAGTCAAATAAACATTTATTACTTTACCCAGCAACGGTAAAGATCAAAAGCAAAACTCAACCTCGCCAATAAAAGCAGAACTCAGCGATCGCCAGCCGCTCCATTAGCTACTTCGCAACTTCCGCAGTCCGCTAAAAATTCAGTTGGCCCGGTGTCCACATGGCCGCACACACCCACCCACACACACACACACACACACACACGTACGCACAGCTCGTTCCAATAAGGCCTGAACGTAAAGCGCTGGCAAAGTGGGCGTCGCGACAATGGAAAACCAATAACGGAACCGCGACGCAGCGCGGCAATCAAGAGGGCCCCGCGGGGGGAGGACAGGAACAGAAACGGCTCGGAAGACGGAATATCGCTCGGAAGTGCCGGGAGGAAGACTCATTACGGGCAATTTGGCGGTTCTCTAAAAATAGCGCCGGGGAACGTATCGACGCGGCGAGCGCTGCATCGCGCCGTTTGGCCGGGCATAATGGGATCGGTCGCCGGGGAAGGAAGAGTAATTGTTGCCGCGGCCTGTAATTCGCCCCCGATCCTATCGGGAAAAGCTCTCTCGCGCCTTATACCGATAGGCCTGGGAAATTTGTCAAGGAGGTTATAACGAAGTGGATGATCGAGACGCGCTGATAAGAATCTCTGCTGGTCGGCCGCTTGAAAAAAAGAACTTCTGGAGAGGCGCGCTTTCGGAGATCGGTATCGGCTTTCTTGGAAAGTCTCTTCGAGCTTGGGTGATTGAAGTATTTAAACTTTTTGCGATCTAACGAGGAGATTGGCGGCGTCAAGTTCCTTTTATATAAAGGACTACGTGAATATACTTTGAAGTGCGATGTTTTTTGTATAAGGAGGTATAAGTTTAAAATTTAAATTAGAGGAATTAATGAATTCGTTTTCTAGAGTGCGACCTTTGTCAAACGTTCTCTTTTTAACATTCAGCTGCAGAAATTAAGAAGATTTAGTACGTGGCAAATACACGTTTCCGTTGATTTAAATGAGTAAAAGGAGACATTGTATGAAATTTCAGAGACAACCAGTATTTTCTAGAGTTTATGTAAAATCACGATCATTATTCATAAATTCTTTGAAAAATTCTAGAAATTTTATAATGCATGAACAATTAAAATGATTCATGACTTGGAGTGAAATAAAAAAGCACGCACGCTTATTCACATGAAAATATAGAAAGATATTTGAAAACTTTAGTCAACCCAACATTTAGACGGTCGTTTTAATGACGGTAAAACGAATTTTATAATAAATTACATACGTTTTTGCTATTAAATTACTTCAGTTGTCCAGCTTGTTCGAGATCCCTAATTACCGCATTGGATTTGCTCCATTAAGTAAGCCTTGAGACAAGCTCAGTGTCAAAACAACTATTGCTTAGTCTGCAGAGACATAATATTTTATATCTTTGAAACATTGTAAGTGCTATCATTAAGATAAACTTGAAACAGAGAGCAGCTTCGAAACTGTTTAGAAAATACAATGCTATGGAATTTTGGCACGCCGAGAGAAAGGAAGATTTGTTCGTAGCCTATTTTCTAGAATGATTAATATTCGTACTTTCTAAAAGTGGAGCAGCATCTGGAGCAGCATTTATCTCCGCATTAAAAGAACGACATTTAATTATAGAAATATGGCGTCGAAAGCTCGTAATTCAAATTTTAAACTAGTCGTTTTTCTATATTATCCTTGCAAACTAAAAAAAGTAGTCAGGATTCATCGAAAATTCAATCGATCTTTCGTTTCTAAAGCTTACAATTACAGCGATACCTTTTCCAATGAAACCTATCCTTCCGTCTCATCCTGCGACTAAAAGCCCATTTTAAAAGCGCACCTGCACCACCGAAACGCTAACTACCCAAGTAAACAAAAGAAGAGCGCCGATCCTCAGCTCCGATAAAACGCGAAATCAGCTATATATATAGCCATATCCTTCCTGGCCAGCTGCGAAAAGAGGGAGGGAAGAAAGCCAGGCAGGCAGGCGGCGGCGCGCGAACTCGGCGTAACCTGCCTACGTAATGCCGATACCGTAAGTCCCGCGAGCGAGCCTCGGGGAAAAGGCTCGCTCCTTTTCCTCCTTCCCCGCGGACGGCGACTTACGCAACACACCGAGCGGTACCCTCTTCCTCCCGGCGCCGTCGGCCGCGTGCGCCTCTCGAGAGTTGCGTGCGCCGAGAATGCCGAATAATTGCCGCCCCCCCCCAGCCCCCACTTAATAATCGCCGCCGACTACGACGATTCGGACGAGTCGATCGTTTCGGTGCACCTCGCCGAGCTGATTACCGGGTGGATGCTGACTAATCGGGACCGACGTGCATATCCGCTTCTGCGGTTTTCAATCGGGGGGGGTTGGAGCTGATATTGTGCTCGAGGGCTGAATGGGAAAAGAACGCTCGGATAGGCTGGACTGGCTGCGTGCGTACTATCATGTTTTGATGCAAATAGTTGTGACGGCGTGTGTTCAGGTACCGTTTGCGAATTATGCATACTTTGGAGGCAAGTATTTGCATTATGCGCCTGTTGGGTTTAATAAACGGTGAGAATAATTGCATAATTGTGCACGAGTAGCCAATGAATAAAACAAGATCCTAAATTATGGGTTACTGGAGTAACATTGTTGTTGTTATGAGGCTGCTGTGGTTTAAGAAATATTTTAAAAAATTGTAATCTTGGCGAAATTTTAATTTAACGATTCGCCAAAGCATTGTAAAACGGTAAAGATTTTTATTTTAATATTATTATGATTCACATTTATTTGAACAGTTTCTGATATTAAACTGTCGTTTTTTTAAAAACTAAACTGTATTTCTGGATGGATGTAAATAGTATATATGTAGATCAACTTAATAAAGAAAAAAAAAGGAAATTTTACCGAGAAACTCGATAGTAAACAATTACAAAGTTAAATTAATGTATATAGAATTCTCTAAGCCCGACCGAATTCCGTTACACTCATCAATCGGATACTCGATGCGGCACACTCAAGCGCCAAATCGCGCCGACACACAATAATTCTCCCCCGAATTCTCGCTGTAATTAAGATTGAGACTCGATTGATTTTGGCTCGCTGGTTCGAAACACGCGAGAAGTTTGGTTGCTCGTAACTTTTCTCCCCGGCAGCATAGTTCGCGAGGGATTGGCTCGGCAATGAAACGAAGACGATGACGAGGACACGTCGCACCGCGACTTTTGCCTCTGATGAAATTTCTCGCAAACCTCGCGCTGATATGTTATTAAACAACGAACTCTTAAGTTATTTTGCTGGTCTAGGAAATTTTTTAAAACTGTCAAAGATGGAAACCGCTACTGCATTTTTACAGTCAATGCGAAAAAGGGTACAAAGTTTTACAGTTCAGTGTATAAATGATAATGTTCACGTCCAGTTATGTTGACATGTGAAAACTTATTATGTTAATGCTACTTTTTCCATTGTAAACGCAGTTGACAGAGCTAACAGGCGAAGGTATACGCTATGTATTTTTAATCGAAGTATGTAATTTTAATTTTAACAGTGTGTTTTACATTATTTTGAAAGTTATATTTTTGTCACGCGATGTTATACACACCGTAGTTTAATATTAAGTGTAATTATGTAGTGAATAAGCCCTCTTTTGGGTAAAATTTTAGTAGGCAATGAGTACTTTTTACATTATAATAGCATTTAGAGCAAGGTATTTTATTGATCCTAAAAGCTTTTGTAATATATGTCAATTGAAAATAAGGGAAGTAGAGGAGCTTTTTATATCGGATTAACAATTTAAAAGTAGAACGATAAGATTAGCTGCGAGAGTCATGCTCCGTACAGTTACGTACCTCACTTTTTCATAAATTTATTATAAGAAAATACAAGGTAGAATAAAAACGAAATACCTTTTACAAGTTATTTTTAAAACCCTACGAACCGATCGTCACAAGTTTTTTTCCATCAACAACAGCCCCGACAGCAGAATATCCTCGCTCTAAGTGTCTCTTATCCAGCGAAATTCCCGCATCGACATCGATTTTATCCCTACATTTCAGAGCCGTACCTGAGCGGAATAGGCAAGCAGTAGGCAGTTTCGATCCGGCTCTCGAGCCCTCCTCCTCCCTCGTCCCCCTCGCATTCGGCGAATCTCGAAAACCGCCCCCTCCCACCGACTTAACCTGCTTATCAGCCTCTCGCACAAAGCGCACCGATATCCGCGATAAGCGATCCGTTATCTCGGCTTGCAGGTACGAAGCTCGTAACCTTTCGCGCGAGGCACTCAAAAATTCGGAGAGCCGACAGACACACGTCGCGTGCGTCATGCGAGTACACAAACAGGCTCGCGTCGCGGTGCGTTCAACCCGCCGTGTTCTCGAAAAAAGACAGCACAAGAGAGGCCAAGAGCAGAGGGACCCAGAATAGAGCCCGTCGACTTCCGGGAAGAAGCTGGGCGCGTTGAAAAAAGGGCAGGGGGATCGATAGCCCTTCGAATCAGCGAGGAACGGGGCCGAGAGCACGGCTGCAGAAAACTCGTCGAGAGATTCGAGGTGGAAAGAGAGGCGCAGAGCGGAACACACAGAGACGCGGCTGAGATTCTAGGAGAGGTCATTGAGAGAGAAGCTGCGGAGAGAAGTATGCTGGAGAGAGAAAGGGTCTGGCCTCGGTTTTGTTTACGAGAGAGCCTCCGAGTGAGGCTGCGTTGCGCATGCGCAGGCGGGGGGGCCCTTAGCACGCCAGGATAACGATAAGGAGACACGTACCTGTGCCGGCGAATAGGTCGACCTGGTGGCCCGAGGAGGCTTGGGTCGCCGCGGCGGAGGAGCCTCCCAGCCCGTCGAGATCCTGCCACATGTCTCGGGCCGGTTGTTGTCGTTGCCGCAGCGACGTACGCACTGAGTTCCCTCTGATTTACAGAGCCTCTTGCTCTCTCGCGCTCTCGATCTCTCTCTCTCTCTCTTTCACTGGCACTCGCGCGTCGTCTTTGTCGCCATGTTCGATGTTTTGGCCGCCGTTGATCCCCGTCTCCGCGCGCGGCACGCACCGCTCGTTGACTCGCTGCACAGACGACGTCGGCGCCCCGCGCACCGACGTGCTCTCGAGCCCCGCTGCTGCAGAGCCGCCTGCCAAACAACCGAATTCCGCACTGCCTGCCGCCACCGCGCGCACGAATGACGGCGCTCCTGTCCGGCGTAGGTGGCTGGAGGGGAGTGCCGAGGAGCACCGCCAGGGCGCGGCACCGGACTGACGGCCGGGCGAGTACAGCTGATGCCGCAGCTGCGTCCTAAGTGCGGAGCTTTTCACTGCCCGGTCGGTAAATCAGGTAATCGCGCTTGATAACTTGCTCCCCGTCAACGGGGAGCGAGGATTCGCGCGATGGACCAGCGAGTGTGCTGGAGTGCACGTTTTTAGCCGCGCGCAAAGTACTCTTTCAAGCAAACTTTTTGCGTTTTAACTTATAAATTGTCGAATTAATGAACCTTAACCTTTGACAACAGTTTTTCAAAATTTGCGTCTCGTGAATATTAATTATAAACTTATACAGCCATCAACTGTGAAAACTATGCTTAAATCACAAAATCTTCAATCAAAAAAATGACTGGGTAAAATAAAATTTCTAATAATAGTTTGAATACCACAGAGTAAACATAAAGGTTTGTAAGGAGAGTAGTAAGCAATGAAACGAAAATTAAATATGTTTGGCTTTGCCGCACGTAATCTACAGCTTTAATAGCTTGATGGGTATTGATTTAATTTGGCTTAAATTACGAGTGTTTTATTAAAAATGTTTTAGTAAAGTAATTTTTCAAATATAACATGAAATATCACATAAGATACCAACGATTTCAATGCGATCATGTCAAAATTCATCAAGTGGTTTAAAATGTAGATTATGGTAAAACCAAAAATTTGGAATTTCAATACCTAGAATGAGCCTTCTTAAAATGATGACAAGAAATGTTCATAACTCAACTATTTTAAAGCTTTATTTCGATTTTTTTCTTTATATTTCGATATCGAAAACCAATTCGAGGCCTCTTGTCATATCTTATAGTTATAATAAAAAAATGTCACATAGTTTGTGTATACCCATCTAATTAAGGAAAGGATATATCCAGCACTTCGGTAAATATCGTAATTTTCTTTCTCTAATTACCAAGTCAATAGTACGCCTCAGTTAATGCTAATTAATGATTGCCTTAGTAAATACACAAAAATTGGCAATGTTCTCTAATTTAAATATTTTCATTTCAATATAATATCTGCCTTGTACTGCCTGCTCTGAGTATGCTCAGTTTCATTCAGTTAGTTTTCCGGTAAAAGTAAAAGATCTTTAAAAATAAAACTTTAATTATTAATAGCTGTATATATGTAAATGAATTTATGAATCGTTTTAAATAATATCAATGGTACGATTTATTAAAATATTAGGAAACGTATCGGATGCATGTTTCGAATTTGCCTTTGCAACGACTATCTTCTGCATGAAGATGCTGGGTATTTGGCCTTCAAGTAGATCATTTTCGGCATTGATGTTCCTCATATCATTTGTGTCATCAATAACTACGGTAGTCTTCACGGTGTTTTCAATACTTACTGCGCCTAATCGAGTTGAAGCTTTTCGAAGAATTATGAATTGTTTAATTTCCTGTGCTGCGATGATTAAAATCATCATTCACAAGTGGAACAAGAAAAAATTGAAACAGCTTATAAATGAAGTCAAGTATGACTGGTTGCAGTATCCTTTTGAATCGCCGAAAAATAAAATTATTATTACTCGTTTTATGAACATTGGAAGGTGCATAAATTTTTTTTCAATTATATCTATTCAAATACCTACTGTTTGTAAGTACTGCTAACATACGTATAGGATTCTCCTAAAAGTAATCTATTTTAATTTTATACGTTATACTTAAAATTTCCATATACATTTTTTTTAACACAGCAATTAAAATCAATAAAAATGCATACAAGAATAAAAAATTGAACATCTAATAATGTGTGAATATTGATTTTACGTGTACCCAATTAATGATGCTTCGAAATACATTTTTCAAAATTGTTAATAAAGTTTTTGAGAAAATAATCTGTTAAATCTAGAAAAGAACCTTCCGTTTGACATATTTTGCGTATACAAACCATATTTTCAATATATATTTCATTAAGAATTTCAACTACTATATTTAATTTAACTACTATAATTATTCAATTATGTTTTTAGTTTTCCAATATACATACATTATTAATTTTTATGAAGTAAAAAAATTAAACGAAGATGAAGCGAAAAATGCGATTCATTTCTGGCACTTAAGTAGTCAGCCATACTACATAACATTATTATATATCGTGGAAATTGTATGTGCACAGTATTTAGCACTTTTTCTTATGACTATGGATTCATTTTTTTGCATGGTAATACTTCACGTAATTGCGCAAACCAAAATTTTAAGTAACACTTTGACAAAATACGTTGGACGTCCTCATAATCACGAGAGAAACAGTCATGAAGCTTGCAATTGTATTAGATGCATCGTTGACACTCATGCTAAAATAATAAGGTATTTATTGAGGTAATGTCTTTAGTCAAAACAAAATTTTAATTTTTGATATTGAAATTTTAGAGTTACTACGCATATTGAAGATACTTTTAACATAATTCTTCTTGTAGACTTTATTAGATACTTATTCAGCTACTGTAGTGTAATATACTGTTTAGTAATGGTAATCTTTAGAATCTGACTGAATCTTTATATTTAAATTAAATGTAAAAAATAAATAGAAATTTTATTGAAAAGTTCAAATTTACTTTCACACAACTGTGTATTATTGTACATTTTATATTCTTTTAGCTTTGCAGCACTGATTAATAGTAATTTTTTTAATTTATAGTATTACGATAATCAAAATGGAAGAGGATTGTGGGAATTTATTATTTACTTTTTCTCACTGAGCTTCTCTTCTTTTGTGCCTTGCTTTTTATGTCACCATATTACAGAATCGGTATAAAATACAACGTGAAATCATTATGGTTTCAAATTTAAGCGAAGAAATTAAAAAATTCTCTTTTATTTCTAGATCGAGAATATAGGTACCTTAACTTACAACGTAAATTGGATCGATTCTAGTCCAGATGACATTTTTTGCATCAGTTTTATTTTGCAACGCTCGCAACGATCGGTGAGCATCACTGCAGGAAAATTCGTTCCGGTCGATCGCATTACATATAAAAATGTATCAACTTTTTTAAACCTTTATGTTTTATTTGCATTAATTAAATATTTTAATTTTCACCGATTTTTCAGATGATAACATTGTCTTCGTCTTATGCGTCTGTGCTCTTCGCTTTAAAATGATTGTGCAGAAACTAAATTTTTGATGATAATAAATAAAGTGACAATTATATTCATTGTTTTGAGTGTACCTTTTCTTCGTGCATAAAACTTGAATGTTGCGTAGGATCGATGGAAAACTAAAAAGGCCTGGTCATTTACTGGTAAATCTTTATTCTATAAAAAAACCGTATACTAGAAAACAAGTATGTACCTAATTGCGCTCGGACCTGCGTCCCGGTACCATCCAAACCGCCTTAGCTCCAAGCGCATCCTCCGCGCCGAGACGAAGATAAGGCTCTAATATTAGCTTGCCTTTAACGTAGTGGGAGACGAAAGCTTCCCAGGACAAATCGACGCGGATGTTTGTGCATTTCGCACCGAGCCGCCCGCTGGAACGTCGAATCAGCAGTGCGTGTCCGCACCGAGACCGGACGAAGCCGGTTTATTGGGCACGTATGTAACAAAGTGGTAACGGTAACGCGAACTGTCGTATGCTCAAATTAGTCAAACGCCGTCGAAGATGTTTGAGCTTGATCGGCGTGAGAATCTTCGAAAGCACAGGAATTTAACAACTTTTCGACAACTGCGCTATTTCATTACTGCAAATGTATTTGAGCCACAATATATTAGTTTTTATGTGCGGTATTGTAGTAGTACTCGTTGATTTTCGAAAAAAAAAGCTTTATTGGAAAGAACGTAAATTCACCCAGATATACTATCTAATCTCAGTATCGCAAAAATTATCAATATCAAACCACTACCCTGTACAAAAAAAAATACGGATAATAGATATAGATTTTTTTCTGTGTGACCTGAAGTCTAATGCAATCTCTTTGTTTCAGAAATCATACAAACACATATTTTATACTAAAATTGTTATGTGAGAATATGAAAAATGGGCTGACTTGTCAACGGATTTAACTCGTCACTCGTGTACGACTTTTCTACATTAATCTTCCCTCTATCTGCCTTTACCCATCGAAATAAAGACGAGCCTATAACGATCTTTTTTTTGCGGACTAACCTGTCGCATCATAAAATAATCTAGTCGTTTCATCTTTCCGATGATATCTTTGCAGAAGCATTTTTCCGGTTTATGCACGTACAGAGCGGTAGCTTTATAGAATTCTCTATCCCATATTTTTAGCGCTATCACGAGTAAATGCTGCAACTTTTATACATTTCAACTTAATAAAAGCAGCCAGCTGTTCAGATATAATAAAGTTTATTGAAGAAAGAAGCTGTACGGCTGGCAAACAAGCAAGATCGTGCATTAAATTACATTGAAATTGCATTTAAAAAAAAGCAACTCGAATCTTTTCAAACGTTCTCTTTCAAAACCTATTAATAACCATTTCAATTCTCACATTAGCCGAATGAAGTCTTGTCGCGCTCAACACGTAAAACACGTCCGTCGTAATTCGTTCGGTGTCCGTTAATTGCACGGGCGCCCGACTTTACGGCGTTGCAGTTGTGAATTAGTGCGTAAAGGAAACAAAGCATGAGAAAAAAAACAGCCTCTCCGTCCTTCGCAGCGACGCTTCCAAATAATCACTGTCAATTGAGACAAACAAACCGTCCATTTATCCGGTCGGACATTACCGCAATTACGTCTTTGACGTTCAAGAATACCGGCGGACGTTCGGAAAATCGAACGTGACAAGATTGCACGTCTCGTTCACTGCTCTTGCAAGCCGTGTGCCCTGCAACGTATAATAAAATTAAAAATATTTAAACAGTTTTTGCTTATTGTCTTCTTTTTTTTTAGTAATACTCTATTGCAAAACAGTGTTTTCGTTGAGTTAAATGCCGTGTTGTTTTGCGGAAAATTGTTGGTATTTTTAAGTAATTACATAGTATTAAAGAATCCTCCTATAAATAACTTTTGTAAATTGGTGTTTTGTAAATTATCTTTATGTATTTTACGACTATTATTATTACTGGTTTTGAAATCTGAAATAGAAAAGTATTCAAAATTAATTATAATATATCAACTGGTTAATATTTAAATTATGTATACAGAGCAAAAGGTGCTATGAAAGTCTAATGTACGCTTTTTTAAACAATGAAATAAAATTGATTACGTTTGTTTAAACTGCATTTAAATACAATACTCGATTTCAAAACAATGGTACAAAGAATCAAAAAATCCTTGAAAAAAAAATGTACGCTATCAGATCAAGAACAATTTCTCAAAAGACAAACGTTATCGTAACTACCCCGTAACCAAAAGATCACACCTATACTCTCCTTCGCTCGCGCGGCTGGTGACCACTGCCCGCGGTGTCACTCCAAACAGCTATATCGACCATTTCGCCAAGAAAGTTAACGATAACCACCATCGACCGCGTGCTGTTTTTCCATTCATAACCGTCGATAAAAATCTCTCGTACCTGCGAAAAAAAGGCAATCGATTATTTTCGCAACCCCGTCAACGGTGCACGAATCAAGCGGCGAGTGAGAGAACCGGCTCGATCGCATTGGTAACCGTGCGCACGTGCATCCCGCAATTTCGCAGCCAGCTACACCCCGCGCTGAATGAACGAGCGTTTTGCGCGCGTAACTGATTGCACGTAGCGTGCAAGTCTCTCGTCTCCCCCCTTCTCGCTCCTCTCGCGGTACGTATGTGCAGCGTGTATATACAGCGAAGGACGCATGCGCTCGGGCGTTCGCGAATTATTCGCGAGCTGGGACAGTCGCGCGTCGGCCAGCTTCCGCACTCTCTCCTGTTTATTTATCTCGACATGGAGGCCCGTCCGCGGAGTAGTGGCCCGCCGCACTCGGGGAGGATGCAGCGGCGGCGGCAGCTCGGCGACGGACGGCAGTGAGCGCAGGCATTGTTCGCGCGAATATTCGCAATATCGACCGACGGCGGGGTTGCGAATACCGTCTTTTTCTGCTCCCCTTCGCTTGCAAAGGTGAACCGCCAGTCCGATGAAAGCACTCTTCGAGAAGAGACGCCGACGGGTTAAATCAATCCGCCAGCTTTCCTCGGCCATGTGAGCTGCAAAGTCGGTCTCGTCGGTTAGCGCGTCGACACCTCGACATGAGATTGAAGAAGCGAGTGGCCGTCGGTCTCGCGGCGTCCTTCGCCGCGGCGACGGCCCTCCTCCTCTGGAACAACGAGATCGTGCGCAGGACGATGCCGCTGGTTCAGCCGCCCGACATGGACATCTCCTGCTACGATCGACTGTCGGAGAAGGACAGCTTGCCGAGGTTCGATGTTTACAAAGGTAAATCAGGCTGATGATGCTGCTGCTGCTGCTGCCGATGCTCGGGGACCCGGAGAGGCTCGGAGGGAGATGTGTATTCGCGGTCGCAATCGATGGCGCTGCCATTAGAATTACAAATTTCTTGGAAACGCAGAGGCAGAGTAATTGCTCGCGTGCAAAAGTGCGCGCGAACCGTGAGATTGTTTTTTTTTTCTTTTCGCTTTACGTAAAAACGTAGGAGGTAATGTACAACCGCTGCGGCGATCTTTGGCTTTGGCAGAGGATGTTTTGCGATCAGCAATTCAGTTATCTTGCTGATTATTTTCGTTTGATTACGGCCAGGAAGCGAAGATAAGGAGAGATTTTTTAGCGAAATTCACTTTTTACGCAAAATAATAATTGTCGTTCGCAGAAAAGTATAGAATAAGCCATGACTCTTTTTATCGAAAGAAAAAACCGTTGATGAATAGTGTTACTCAATTTTTTCGATGTGATATCAAAAACTTTAAAAAAAAACATAATGATAATAAATAAAATTGTCATAATTATATGTTAAGACTATTATACTTTGACTAAATTTCTAAAGCAACCGATGACAGTTACAAAACATTCGTTTTTCGGTCGTAAAATCAATGTATTAGAAGAAAATCTTAAAATTTAAAAATAATTAAAACGAAGAAACTGAGTGCTTATAATGACCCATAAAATAAAAATGGGGTCGTTTAGTTTTTAAATTACGAACTACTTACTCTAAAAATTTTTTGTAGTTTAATTTCATTTTGAGTTCAAAAGTATAATTCAAAATTATGAAAAACTACAACATAAAGTATATTAAGGTAAAGTCCATTAAAGATATTTGCTTTTCTACTTTGTCATCCTGTAATGAACAAAAGCATGGCTTGAAAAAAAGAGATCTTCCGTAATATTGACGTTATCATTTTTTCTATCCTTCAAAGAATCAATTTTAATTTAAGGTTTTTACAATAATTACTTAGCGAATAATAAGTACTGTGCCACTTTTTACAACTTTAATATATGTATTTAATGCAGGCATTTTATTATTGCATCAAATGCTAAGTTTAGAATTTTGAATACAAATATAGTTAATACTTTGATTAACCTCGATCAAAAAATAATATCATTAAAATTTTAGAATTGCAGTCGCATCAAGTTATTAATACCCACGCAAAGATTTTATACAAAATTTATTAATAAATATCAATCAGATCTTTGTAAACGTAACTAGTTTAGTAATGAAATATTTAAAGTGCATATGATTTTAAATGTCTTCAAAATAAAGCTTTGCTTTGAAACAGAACTGTAGATGTAAATCCTAGTCAAAGTCAATGCTAGTAAATCTATTTCAGTATGTCAGTGTTATAGACTTGAGAAACTCCTTATAACTTTCTTTATTTGCATATTCCACACATTTCCACTATCACTTTTATATTAGTGCTTTACTTTTACTTTTGCGATTTTCGTTTATAATTCGTTTATATAATAAACATTCGAATCATTAAATGTATTTAAAAATTATTGATAGTGGCAAATATTATAAATATCGGTACGTACGTTTTATGAAATAACGGCCTTCACAATTCTTTTAAAATGAAACGCGTTTTACTCGTAGAGAATATCCTTCAATTTTGTAGCTACATATACGAGGAAAAACGTGCTTATGTAGCTACAATTATTTTTTGCATTGCTGCGTTAAATAAGGTACAATTATCTCCTCGCGCTTAATTACAGTTTATAAAAATCATGTGATTTTAAATGAATTTGAAAAGAGTACAATTTGATATTTTTATAATGACTGTACGCAGACATTTCAGCGATTTATTGCAAATTATAAAATTCTTGAAGTAAATATCAGCTGCGTCTAGCACTTATCTTTCTTAACGTCTAGAAAACATTTTATAAAACGCGTCGAATGTGTGATGAACATTCCACACAGAAATTTGCTCAAAAATATGATTCCAAAAACTTGGCATAAATAAGGACCAAGAGCAGCCAGCAATTATTAACGAAATACCAAATAAAAAAAAATCGATTTTCCCCAAGTCCTTCTCTCAAAATCTAAACGATTCCCCCCGCCAATTGCAGAGCAATCTCGCCTGTCGTCCGGCAAGAACATCTTCTTCCACGAGACGTCCTGCTTCGGCGAGGGTCCGTCCCGGCTGAACTGTCGGCAGGCCTGCGCCGTTGAGTCGGCCGCCCGGATGAACCCGAGCATGACGGTGAACCTGCTGTTCCTGAGCCCGTCGCCGCCGTCTAACCGGACGGCCAGGCTGGTCGGGCAGCTGCTCGGCTACGAGAACGTCCGGGTGAGTCGCGTCCAAATCGCGGAGTACATCCGGGACACGCCGCTCGAGTGCTGGTACAACGGCGGCGTACTGCAGAAGAGCTACTGGCCCACCAGCCACATGTCCGACATCATGAGGTACCTCACGCTCTGGAAGTACGGGGGGATTTACCTGGATTTGGACGTCGTCGTTATTAAGTTAGTATTTGGCGCCATTTTTTTTTCGATTTTGCGGGGGAGAGCTAGTTAAAAGTATAGTGAGAGTAGCCCGATTAAAAGTGTTGGCAATTTGAGGAGAATGATACGCGTGATGATGGAAAAAGGCATTGTTCGAAGTATACCTATAGCTGGAATTATCTGTATCCTTTCAAGATATTGCAGCAGTTAGAGATATATATTTGTATGGTAATGCATCTCAAGGAAATTTTGAAAAACGCTTTTGGATACTTTAAAATAAAAAAAAGTTTACGATTCAAGGCTTAACATTACAACAGTTTAATTATGCAAGAGAATAAGAAGATTTATTTATTCAAATATTAGGAGCGATCGATGACAAAAGCAAAAATCAAGTAAACATTTGTCTATTAATAGGAAATTTGAAACAAATACGCGCGTTTACTAATTTTATTGGAGTAACATCAGTAATGGAAATTATTTCAAGATTGATAAAGTTCCGATTTTAGATGTCCACCTGTTGAAGAAAGACCGCAAGCTGAAATATTGCACGTCATTAAAATGAATAAATTTAAATAATTTAAACGATACCTTTCCTTGACTTTGATTAATTTATTTATGTTTGCACGTCAACAATTAAATCAAAAGAGTACTTAACTTTATTAATACACGGAGAAAAATTCTGTATACTAAAAATTACAATAGCCGAATCAATCTAAATTTTTTCACAGATTGATATTGTTGGAAAAATTACAATAGTTGCTTGTAAATTTTGAAAGAAACTATTGTAAAATTTATTAGAACTATAGTAAATTTTGAAAGAAACTATTGTAATTTTTCCAACAATGTCAGTCTGTGGGAATATTAGGATTGACTATTGTAATTTTTAATAGATTTTTCTCCACGTACGATACATTTAAATATACTGTAGTAAATTATGATAAGATACAAAGATGAACTTTTAAAATTACTAAGAAGACAAAATTTAAAGTGACATACTGCCTGCCTTCTTGAATTCAATTTAACTATCGTATAATTAAACACATAAATAGATATGTCTAAAATCTTTCTTAAAAATGAAAAAAATATGTCTAAAGATAAAAAAAATGGCAGTAATTGGACGTACGCCTTGTTAGTTACCTACTGAACATTGCAGACCATGAAACGTATCGCATTGCCACTATTGCAATTTATTCCCGTAGAGAATGAATGTTCGCATGACAAAAGGCATTAATATGTCAAGAGTGTTGATAAAAAGAAAAATGACATAAATGTGCACGCAACTTTTTGTATCTCCTAATAGCAGAAAAATATAACAGTAAATGCTAGGCATAAAAAACGATATAAATAATCTTTTTGCTATCTCGTAAAATTAAATTAATTTCGTAATAAAACTAAAGAATTTTCGGGTAACAAAATACCATTCATTTTCACGTTTGCATCAGCTCTGATTAAATCCAAAAAATTAATAGTCGATCGAAACATTTTATCAACTGATATTTTTTACTGACGTTTTGCCACTTCTCTCGGGTTCAAACCGATCGGCTATAAAATATCCACTTGGAAAGAAACAGGTTAAGAACCACAATAACAATTTTCAAGAAAAAAAGTATTCTTTTAAAAAATATTCATAAAACTGTCGGAATGTAGAAAATGTGACGTGTTAAATACACTTAAAAATGCCTCATTTTACTAAAAGCGTAGTATAATAAGAACAAAACTTGAGCGCGTATGAACTACGGTATTTCACGGTTGATCGATCGGCCTTCATCCGAAAAGGGAACTTACACGACCCACTTGGATTATTGATGGCTGCTCAACTTGAATGCACTGCGAAAAAATTTATTGTAAGCAAATGCGCGCACCTTCCTTGTCGAGATGCACATCTAATGTGCAAGGATAAATTGAAGGATAAATTGTGATAATCGAAAGGTATAATACATAATTCGTTGGTAATTACAAATAAACTCTTCAAAAATCATTACATATTACAACCTAAATTATTAAGAGCATAATGTAATATTAAATGCAGTAATTAACGTTTAAATAGCGCGCGTTATCACTTTAACAAATATAACATTTTTTAGTTTGAAATTGCTGCTCTCGTATATAATCACAAATGTATATGCATTACATTCAACAGATGTGGGTAACATGCAAAAATAAGTTTAAACCTTCACATTTAAATTCGCAGATGTGAAATGCAGTAGTTTATTTTGGGTATCTGATATTTAAAAAATATCGTAATATTTTTGTAATACGTTTATTTCTGTGTTCTGAGGAGGAAGAAGTAAAAATATCTTCTTTCTTTAGAAGAATATCATATACAATGAATTCTTTTTAAGTGTAATTTAAGTGTGATTACAATAAAATTTTACTTAGGTGCACATTTTTTAAGGGTATTTACCAGACATTCGTTTGAAACTCTTTCATTTTTAATCTGCCACTTCAATTCTCAACTAGATCTTTTGACACAGTTTTCCATTTCGGAGAATAATATTCCTGCATCTAGAGTTACGTCCTTTTTACTGACTTTGTTGCCCAACAAACATTTTTCCGTCCAAGTGATGTCTATATGTTACTTAATATTATGTACTTTGATTTCTATATCAAATTCAAGACAAGTCAATAAAAAATTGGTACAAACATCATTAATTACATACGAAGTGTAAATAATATTATGAATAACACAACAGTTTTTTAAATCACCTATAATGATTTAACGAAAATTTCAATAGTATAATTGGTTTCTTAAATTATGGAATTATTTTAATACATCCAATAGTACATATTTCAATATATTTTGATTAATTAAAATATTGAAAAGTAGTACATTGTGTACCAAGGGCGCAAAACAGCACATTTCCGCCCGTGGAGCACATACCGCCCGAGGGCGGAAATGTACTATTTTTCGCTCGCAACACAGGCATGGAAAATCGAATTCTCCGCCAGCAGTATCGAAAAATATTATGTGCACCACGGGCGGGAATGTGCTGTTTTGCGCCCTTGGATACACAATGTACTATTAAAAAGTTTTCATGCACTGAACACGAATTCAACATTTAACTGTTTTCAGATCCTTGGAAGATCTAACGAATTTCGCCGGAGCGGAAGACTATTTGGACGTGGCCGCTGGTGTAATAGGTTTTACCGCCGATGGATTCGGACACCGGGTGGCCAATTCCTGCTTAAGAGATTTAATCAGGAACTTTCGTGGGCACATATGGGGAAACAATGGACCAGGCGTTATAACTAGGACGCTACAAAAGTATTGCGTAGTTCAATACGTAAGTTTGCACAATTTCCTCAGCAAGAAGAATGTTAGTTTTTTCAGAAGCGCGATGCATAAAGTATAATTTTGCTTCTTAATATTTTATCGCAACAAGTGGTATTTTAAATTTTCTACTTTGAGAAAGTGTCTTACAAAATTTAATCGTACAGCATTTGACCTTTCTCAACTTTTCTATGAATCTATTCATTTGGCTAACAAAAGTGTTTTTATCACAAACGCCTATATTGTGCAATATAATAGGCTTGAAATTAAATAGTTTTTGTACTCTGGCGTTAGGTCATAAAAACTGTAATAAATATGTATCTTTTTAATACACCAGTGTGCATATCTCGTTTTTACATAAGCGCATTATCCAATGCCACAGTTGCAAACATCATTTTCTTCGGTTTACATAAAACAGCATCTCACGCTTTTGTTAAAAAAATGTTGTTAAACTTTGTTAAAAAAAAATTCTGAAACTTCTTTGTAAATGTTACGTTAACTGTTTTAAAGAAAGAAGCAGCAGTCCAATGACTAACGAACTAAATAATACAGGCATCGGACATGACTCCGGAGCGCTGCAATGGCTTCCAAGTGTTTCCCCCTTCGGCATTCTACCCGATTTACTACAAAGAATGGATGCGTTACTTCAGCGGGCAGAATCTAAATGAAACGATGCAGCTGATCAGCAAGGCTCGGGCGATCCACGTCTGGAACAAGCTAAGCAAATCCGAGGTGATCCGCGTCGGCAGCCAAGTCCCTTATGCGCTGGTCGCGCAAAAGCACTGTCCTCGCGTCTACAGCAGCTGCGGCCCGACCTTCTGAACTCTCTAGTCCGGAGAACTTTGTCAATTGTACATAGGAATCTTTGCTACTTTTATATGTATATGTTTTGTGATTGCCGAGTTACCGTGCACAATTAAAGATTTCTAAAGACCGCTGTCTTATACTCTACTCAGGGCATAATTTGTAAAATATATAAGTTAAAATATAATAAAGATAATATTAAAAAAAAATGTAAATATATACGGAATAGTTCGTCATTGCATAATTTGTAATAGTCACGAATTTAGATTTTTCACTTCGATTAAATGATTAGAAATTTAATAAGTCTAGTCAAGTTCCTAAAAAGTAATAGCTTTTATTTTTAAGTACGTCTGCACAAGGAAAAACGTATTACTAAATAAATTAAGAGATTAATTATTTTAATGCAATGCTGTTTCTTTATTTTCATTCTATCAACTCATCGTAGTCTTCTACGGAAAGATATTTAAAAAATGTTATATTAGGGTTCAAAGTAAAAATTTTAAACAATTCAGATCATAAAATGAAGTCTACATTTGTACGCAAGGAAACATTTTGTATGTCTATTGACAATGTTGTAATTAAAAAATGCAGAAGAGTGTAGGTACTTGTATTTGTGTTATTTAATGAATAATTGCTTGTTGTGTACCTAACTGTGATTGAAATGCATTGCCAGTAAAAAAAATTCGTAAGCGTTACTTACATGTAAGTGGGTCATAGAAACATTTTTATTTTCCTTCTTTAGCAATTGTACTTTTTACAATTATATTTACTAATCTCTACAAAAATGTTTTCATAATTTCAGATTGACAAATTAGTAAAAGTTAAAATTAATTCAATAATCTTTAACGTAAGTCTTCTTTTAAAAATTCACTTTTTTATTCTTATATAGCGTGAATTTATTTCTACTCTTATATCAGTGCTAATCAACGACATGGTTTCAATTTTACTTGATGCATAAATTAAAATGATTTGGGAGGGAATATTCCAGTTATCAATTTTCACGATTAGCCAAATTAGAACAAACAAATTATTAAAATAATGTCTATGTTCTACTAATTATTTATTTGCAACAAAAGTAACGCTTATAAAATAATAAAAAAACATTAAAATAAAAAAGTTTTGCATCAATTCATGACATGCAATAATATTGACTGATAAATAAAATTTCATACCATTACAAAATCAAGATCCAATACAAGATCTATTTACACATGTTAGATAATATTTGTGATACAGGAGTAAGCAACAGAATATAATACGCCGAAATTATGTGTCAGTGTAATATTATAACAAACAATATCATATAATAATAATGAAAATTGTCAATGAATTCATTCTCACAAAAATTATTGATTAATTTTGTACGACATATTTTAGAAAATATTCATCCGTTTAAAAAAAATGCCAAAAGGTAGATCCATGAATTGAATAAAAACTACATTTATTTAAAAACATAATTTTTATAATTTCTTTTACATTCCTACTTAAAGAATTTATTATACAATATTCTTCGAGTAATATTATTCTAAAATATTAAAATTTAAAGTATTTTTATTATTCTAAAAATATATAAAATTAAATAAAAGAATTTATTAATTAAGTAAAAATAATAGCATTTTCAAAGTTTCATTGAAGAAAAATGTAATAGTAACGTATTTTAAAATATTTTCTGAAATATTTATTTTCAAGATAAAAAAATAATATCGTTTGGCAACCAAAGGTAAATTCGCGAAATATCTACATAAACCTACTTATTTTCGATTTTCTTATCCCTTCTAGCACGTAAATTTCGAGTACTTGTGGAAGGAGACGGCTGAAAAAAATGAAAATTATTAATTAATTTTGTAAATGTTTTCATAAAATACACAATTTATAAAGTAATACCTCGCTCGGTTCTATGTCAACATAGGATTCATTAAGTTGAGTAAATAATTTTTTTCTTCTTGTTCTTCTTGTACTTTTAGGCGGTTCTTTTTCTTTAGTACTACTCTTAGCTGATCGCCTATAAAAGTAGTTATATTAAATGTTAATATTACAGTACAGTACGCTTAAAATTAGCATTAATGAAATATACAAACTTTGATTCAGAACCGGACAATTCTATCACTGGAATGTTATCTTTGGTCGGAGAAAGAAACTGCTTCTTGGGTTTTGATTTTTCTGCTCGGTTTTCTTCGAAATGATCTTCCTCTGAAGTATTATCTTTATCTGATGTTTTTGTCTGCTTTAATAAATTATTATTAGTCATTAAAAATTTCATATACTTATAAAATAATATTTTAAATAAACTCACTTTCTTCTTTTCTTCCTTCAAGTTAGATCGCGTTTTCTTGGAACTACTTTTGAAGGGAGTTACGTAAGAGGTATTTTCTTTTACTTCCTGAAGAATTTCTTGTAGTCTTGTCGTCTAAAAACATTTGTTTTTTATTGTATTATATGATAATAATGATAATGTACAATCAAGTTTACCTCTTTTTGTAGCCTTTCTATATCATCGTATTGAGATTTTACTAAATTTTCATATTTTGCTACTGTTTCATCTCGATTTCTTGTAAATACTTCCAATTCATGCTGTGCAGATTCTAAATGCATTTTCAACTCATCAATTTTAAACTCTAATTTTTCAGTTTCGGTTTGTTTTTCTAATGATCTTTGTTCTAAATTTTCAAGTCTCATTTCTAAAATATTAATAACTTGTTTATACTCTTTATCTAGTCTCTTAGATTTTTCTTGTTCTCTAGTGAGATCATCGCTCTTTGCAGCCAAATCTTTCAAAGCGCTTTTCATTTCAACTTCCCATTTCTTGCTCGATTCTTCATTTGACTGAATCAAATTCTTCATTTCTGAAATATATATTAAAATAATACGAATATTATGTAGTATTCACTTTACAAAAATTTAATCTTACCTTTTTGTAAACTGCAGATTTCCTTATCTTTATCTTGTTCTCGTTCAACTACTTTAGCAATTTGATTCATCAGATCTTTATTTCTAACATCTTCCGTTTCCATCACAGCTTGGAAATTTCGTTTTTCCTCTTCATAAGTTTGAACAATTGTTTCCATGTCTTTAATAAAAGTTTTATGAATTAGAAGTAAAAAAAATTGAAAACTTCAGATACAAATGTTTTTTTAACGTACCTTTTTGTAGGGTAGAAATTCTTATTTCTTTTTCTTGCAGTTCAGCTTTCAACTCAGTCATTTGATTATGCAACTCTTTAACAGTTTGCTCAAATTGTCGTTGTGCTTCCTCTTTTTCAAACTTGCATTTCTCGAGAATTTGTTTAAGCTCATCATGTTGTATTTGCAGTTCATTCATAGTTTCATTAGCTAACACCTGAATACAAAAATTGTCATTCTATAAATATCTTTTTATAAATAATTTTTAAAAGATAAATTATATTATTAAAAAGTATTACACAATACCTCAAGTTTAAGATCTTCAACATCGGTCATTTCTTTTTTAACAGATTGATTTAATGATTGATTTAAACAGAATGATGTTTGTAAAGATTTTTCTTCCGTTTCAATAGCTGTATTAATTTCAACAGTTTGACAACTAATATTAGCAACATCCGGCGTGCATTCGGTTGATTTATGGGTTGTAGCATTGCCGCAGACTGATGGAATACCTTGTTCTGTATTATTAGGACTCTTTTGTTTCACGTTGTCTTCGGAATCATTTATACTTAAGCTCTTAACTTTGTCTGAGATTTTATCTAGTTGATCCTTTGTTAAACAAAGATTGTTCTCTAATGACTGAATGTCATTTAGTTTTTGATTTAATTCATCTTTTAGATGAATATTTTCTTGATTTGATGATTTAAATTTCAATATCATTTCTTCAAGTGACGCTTTAGTTTTTTCATATTCTTCCTTTGAAATTACATTTTCGGCAACCTTTGAAGTAAATGTAATTTTAAAATAAGTAAACGATATTTATGATTTATAATATTATAATACTTACGATTACTTTAGAGTTTTCATCAGACTTTGATGAACATAACTTGGTTATTTCTTCAGATAAACTCTTAATTTTTTCTTCGGCTTCAATTTGTTTTTTTATTTGTTGATCTAATTCTTCTTCTAAACTTTCAATTATTTTACTTTGTTCTGCAGAATACGCGTTAGCTTGAGAAAGTTGTTCCTCTAAATCCTTTATGTGTTCTACATTTTCTGCCAAATGCTCTTCTTGCAATTTTATCTGATTTTCGAATTTTTGAGCTTGATCAGTAATGTATATATATTCTTCTTTTGCTTCATTTAAAAATGTTTTCATTTTCTAAAATGAGAATACAATTTAAAAAAAATAAATATGTTGTTTTAAACAATCATAAAATAGTACTTTTCGCTACAAGGGCGCAAAAGTCTAATTACGCCCGTGTGACGAACATTATTTTTCGATGCATGGGTGTGTAAATTTAATTTTACTTCCCGTCTTGCAGAGGCGTAAAATCGCCTATTATACATGTACCAGGAAAAAAAAGGGCATAAAATCGAATTTTACGCACCCGTGTATCGAAAAACATTTTATATTATTATACATACTTTTATTCTGTCATCCTTCGTTTTAACAATTTCTTCCAATTCTTTTATGAAGCTAGTTGAAACATCATCACTAGATTCTTCAATACTCTTTTTTGCAGCTGATAACATTTCATTTATTCTTTTGATTTCTTCTTTAGATACAGTTAGTTCAAATGAAATTTTTGTTTTTTCGCTTTCGATATTTTCTTTCGAACTTTTTAAATCGCGTATAGTCTTTTTCATTGTCTCAATTTTCGCTATCAGTCGAGTATTTTCTACTTCTAAATCTTCTAATCTGCTATCAATATCATCATCCTCATCAACTTCTGATGGTCGAGATCTTTTGCGAAAATTTAACTGATTTATTTTTTCTTTATAAAATAACTCGATACGTTCTACGGCTAATTCCCGAAGATCTTCTTGTTGTTCCTCCATGTCGATTAAACGATTTCTGCAAAAATATTTTGTTCTTTAAAGGCAATAAATTATCTTTGGTAGCTTATTATTTAACGAACAGCGAAGATAGTTTCTTCAAAAGTTTAAATACACTTTTTTAGTTAGATTTAAATAAATTAATTAATAAAATATAAATGATTCAGAAACGGAAACTTACTTCCAATCTTCTTCAAGTTTTTTCAACATTGAAGAGTACATTTCTGTCATTTCTTGCCGAGTTTGCATGTCTCTTTGCAAAATTGAATCTTTCAACTCTTTAACTTCCTTTTTTAACAATTCATTCTCGAGCAATAAATCTTCATAAGCTTCTTCATCATTTTCCTCAACATCAAAATCCTGTTCAATGCAATCTTCAGCTGTTTAAAAATAAAAATTTACATAAATATTTATGTAATTAAATATAACGATTTTAATAATTATACATACATGCTTCTGTCATGTCATCCAGCTCTGTGTTTTCCCAATCCATATCGGTCTTCATACTTTGAGTAACTAAACGAGAGAATCTTGAGTGTGATTGCCGTCGTTTAACAATATCTGTTCGTTCAATTATAATTTTCTTCGCAATCGCAGAAAAATTCAGAACATTTTGCGTCTCAACGTACAAATTAGGTAAAGGATTAACGTTTACGATTAAAGCTATTTGTTCTTTTCCTGATAAAGCTCTCTGAAAAAGTCTTGTTAATTTCGATTCTCTGAATGGACCTATAGATTCATTCCTTGACTTTGTACAATTTTGAGATTCATAAATCGTTTTTAAGCATCTACCTAAAACTAATAAGCTAGTGTTGATGTTTTGGGCTTCTTTTAAACGTTCACCAACATTTAATGTCTTTTTTAGACGTTCAGAACCTGCTAAGTCACAAAAAGTGAATCTAAACGAAACAAGAAAATTAGATTATAATAAACAATAAATAACAAAAGTCAAGAAAGATATTTCAAGAATTTACTTACGTGCTTATAGCAACCGAATGAGGATCATGTTCATTTCTGTATTTTAATAACTTAATAGTAAAAATGCAATGAGATCTTGAACTTCTAGAATTTAATGCAGTTGCAGCAACTTTTAAATTATATTGCCCAGCCATTAATACTTGATAAGCTTCAGCACCAGAATTTACACAAATACTTCTCAAACCCTTAATAAAAGCCCTTCCTCTACTATCTACTCCTAATTTCAAAGAAGGTCGTTTTTTCTGACAATCATTCCACAACAGATCATAAATTGTTTCATTGTAAATTTCTGCAAATGATACCCACACAGAATAGTGTGCATCATAGTTACGACTAAGCTTCATTGGAGATTCTTGGTGAAGTAGTTGCTGCATTTGTTTGTAGACACTTAAGTGACTACTTTTATCTACTGGATTAAAACTAAGTAGCTTCATTTTAAAATCTACCTCTTGAAGACGTTCTTGATTGCTTAAATGTACAATATCACATAAATTTGTAGGCTTATAACAAGGCATTGTTCGTGGAGTAATATTGCTAAAAACAAATTCAATGCCTCGAGGGATGATTCCTGGGGATTCAGGAATACCTTGTAATGTATACGTTTTTCCAGAGTTGGTAGTACCTAAAGTGATATAAAAGTATTATAAATAAAATGAATAGTAATATAAAAAAATGTTTACAATGTACATACCGTAAGACATTACGACAGCACTTTTGCCAGTTAAAAAATCAAACATTTGTGGTTTGACAGCCTTTTCAAACAAATGCAACTGAGATGTTTCTGGCCCAAATGTCTGGGTAAAAATAAATTTTCTACAGACTGTTTCACATGTTTTTATTTTCTTTAAGCAACTAGTATTATTGTCAAGAGAAGGCATTTTTGTAAGCAAGGTAGTTGAATTAAGAATTGAGTATGCATCTTCTTGTTCTGGAGACAGTTTGATTTTTCGAGGAAAAGGTTTCATACGTAAAAATACTTTGATGGTTTGCGATGGCATTGAATCAGTAGTACTTGTTGAAGTTTTGTCTCTATGTCCAATAGAATCATCATCTTCTTTTTCTTCTTCTAACAAAGAAATTAAATTTTTCTTGGATTCTTGTGATGGGAATGGTCTTTGTCCATAAGCTAAAATGCTTGGATCTCTACCGTATAAATAGGACATGTCAGCTTTTAACGACTCATTCTCCGACGATTGAGTCAAATCCATCTTGTTTGTTCAAAATATAAAATAACAATGTTTATTTATAAAAATTATTTTTATAATATGCAATGAATAGTATATCTATTATATTACAGCTCTAAAAACTGTTAATAATATATTTAAAAAAATTAAAATTTAAACTAAAATGTTATTTAAAAAATATAATTATTTATTAAGAAAACAGGTTGTTAATATTTATTTACAATTATTTAAGTTCATATAGTGCTAAAGAAACAAGTGCAAAAGCAGTTTCACCAAAAGGTGATTTGTACTAAGGTTCGAATTTATAGTCGACACTCAATACTCAATACTTGGTTTTACAATATGGCGACAATGTTAATTGTATATCTATATATATTGAAATTCCAAGTTTTGAGTTTTGAGTATCGACTATAAATTCGAGCCTTAAGCAGAATAGCTGTGGAAAACTCAGCAGGCTCTTTTTTACAGGATGAAACTTGTTTTAGTAAGAAAAACATATACATGCATTATAAATATTTAAAGTTTAAAGCAACATTAACTTAACAATTAAAATTATCTACCATAAATTATGATAAATAAATATTTCTTAATTTAAATGTTCATATGAAATAATTGTTATAAAATAAAGCTACTAAAAAAATTAAGTTAAATACCTATTTTAAAAAAGAAATATTTATGAAAAGTATAGTTCATGTTTCAAATATTGCTAAAATAAAAAAAAATTGCTAGTTATTTTCAAGAACTAATTATGCCCTTATGCTTATTTAAATTTTTAGTAAAGAACTGTAAATTATATTAAATAGTAATATTCTCTTGCAAAAAATGTGCAGGTTATTTTTATTTTTCTTTCTGAACAAAATATAACTAACCTTTCGATTGATATAAAATCCGTATGAATTGTCGTCCATCCAGAAATTGCCTGTAACAAGCAATTAACACATTTCTCAAAACTTGCAATGAGTAAACAATTATTGTTCTTCGTTGCAAGGCTGATTTTACTCTGAAGTTCAAACGGTTTTTCAGATTTAAAATCCACAACGACGCTTTTGCGCAAGTGGAACGACGGAACGGTTACACAAAGAGAAAGAGAGAGGGAAGATTTGAATTTTAGCGCGTACCGTACCGGCGGTAATGCGGTATTCAGTATCCACTCAAACTCATACTGTATATCGTATGCTGGTGCCACCATCACCATCAGCTGTAATCTGTAAACTTCGTTACAGGATGTCGATAAAATCAGTACCTGCGATTTTTTGCTAAATTTTATACGTATATATGAAATTATAGTTTGCGATGATTTCGAAAAATATTGAGTATGTAAATCTACATTTTGAATATTTTTTATTTTTAAGTATTTATCTTTTTATACGCACCATAGCGCTCCTCTATGAAATTTGTTGATATTTGTTTATATTGTAGACATTATTTACTCACAATCTACTCATTTATATTCTTTTTTAATTTACACACTGGATAAAAATATATATTAGATAAAATAACCAAACACTGGTAAAAATAACCATTGAATAAAAAAAAGAGTAACTTCATTAAATATTTTATTATCAAAATATAAAAACATTATTATTAACAATTAAAATTAATTATTTACATATCAACAAAAAATATATAGAATTTACAAATTAAGATTCCACGGCTGGAATATAATACTTTATTTGTAAGTAATTTTCTAAATTTAAGTTTATATTTACTACTCTATCATTAAGAATATTACATTTAATTGATGTTGGATGAACAGCATCCCAAGCTAAGAATGCATGAAATTTTTTAATATCAATACTTGCTGCAACTGTTTCATCTTCTGCACTGCACTCAATAACATTAAGATTTGGAAAATTTACGGTAATAATTGCTGTATCTGTGTCTGCTTTGAATGCAAGCACACCATTTGTATCAGCTGATAGTATGAGGATAGGGCTCATGTTCTTAATTCTTTCCAAGACACTTCGTAATTGTTTAAATTGAGGCATTTCTAATGAAATCTAAGTATAAAATAACCAGTATTAATAAGTTGTTTATAAATAGTTAAAATTATACAAAAACTTCTGCAATAAAATTATGCTCTTACATCATATTTTTCAATATTTGGTTCATTGAACTCAGACCACTTTTTTTGTGAAATAATAGTTACTGGTACGTCATGAATACATAAACGAGACTCTGCACTGATAGAAGAAAGTTCAATATCAAATGTTAAACAAGGTTGCTGCTTATTAGTCAACTTTATTTTGACACCTTTCGCAGCACTCTTTAAAGAAGTAACACTTTTTGCAAGCATAGCAGTATTAAGCTCCATATAAATTTCATTATGTTCTGCAGACTTTCCTGTAACTAAATAATCTATAAAAAAATGATTTTGATCTAATTTTGCCCATACCATTGGTGTACTTTCATCAGCAACATTGAAATAAAGAGCATCTTGTGTCAGTCGAATAACACATAACTTTGACATACGGGCAACTGTGTTTGCAACATCTGCAAAATAAAAATCAAGATTTAATACTTTAAAACTAAATAAATAAAATATTACCTACTTGTAAAATCTCGCATTGCTGTAACATCATTTATTTTACATTTAAATTTCATGATGTATAAAATAATAGGTTATCCGGCAATTTAAAAAATAATTAGTAATACTTAATGCAAGTCCGAAATAACTAGTTGTAAATTTAAAAAATGTAAAGAAATGTCAAACAACGTAATGATTTATAATTTTGTCACTTTGTGTTGTTAAAATCAACGGTTATAAACATTTCTAGACAATCGTATTGTGCCTATTGCACTTTTGTGGTTTGCGCACATGGTTGATCTTTTGGCGCGAATCATCCTTGACTTTTCATTGGATAATACAATTCCACCATACTGAATTCGCGTTCCCTTAGCTTATGAAATTTATAGGCGGGTTTTTCGAAATATTTAATTTATCAGCAATCTATAAAAAGTTTAAAAAAAGCTCTGCAGTAAATTGATGTAGATTTTTATTTCAATATAAACTTAAATTAGAAATAAAGTAGTATCATGACTTACAATTTTATAAAAATGCTTGCATAAATACGCAATTTGAATTATTTTCCAAACTTTTTCTATTGTAAACTTCATTTAACGATGATTAAACTAATGCGTAGTCAAAATAATTGTTCTATGTTTAATAGATAAAGACATTTTTCAAAACCTACATCGAAGTTTTTTCTAATAATTGAAATCAATTTTTTATTTGAATACGATACAAATTTATGAAAATAAAAAAATATATTCATAGTAAAAAGGAGAAAAATTCACTTTTTATCGACTGTTTACTTTGGATAAAACTTTGTTTACAAAATCCTGGATTAGACACTTTAATTTCTCTGCTTGTCCTTGTTTTTGTTTGGAAATTTTAAAGTTTAAAGTCCTGCGAAAGAAAGAGAGAGATAGAAAACAATTAATTTCTTGAGAAAGATAAATATAAGAAGATGAATCCTTTACACAAATATTTAGATTTTCCTCAAATCTTGTACATCACACGGTCTTCGAACTTTAGGCCAGTTTCGCTAGTTGATTTCGCGCCACTCGTTCGCGCTAATTTCCTGTGTTCGAGAATGTGTTGGCGCCCTGCCCAGGGCTTTTCTCGGAAATTCGACAGGATAATCTTTAATATTTTTTTCATATAAGTGGGATAGAAAAGAAACTCAAGAATTGTATATTAAATCGATAAATATGCGACGATCTTCGAAGTACAAGTAAGTTATCAAGATTTTATTTTTCTTTATAATGCAGCCATCAAATACGTGCATCTGCAGATGACTATTTTACTTTATTTATTTTGATATACTTTTCGATGATGTAATTTTCACGTTTGTATTCGTATATTTGTATTGTAATACATAAAATGTCGAAACTTAAATATAGAATTGCTATTTCACTTTATTTATAAGCTTTTTACACGTTTTACATGATATATGTTTAACATATAACCTAGCTTTTACGCGCCATGTAAATCCTATCGAAAGGATTTTACAATCTTATTAGAATAAATAAATTTGGTAAAATTGAACAAGTGTACTTGCAGAAAGGCACCGTTATAATATACTAAATAAATATTTTTCAAGGTTTAACAGTTTATTTAAGTTTTATTCTAAAAATGAATGTCGAAGAAATTAATTTCTAAAAAAAATAAAAAAAAATTACTTTCGTATCAACCACCAAAAACACTTAAAACACTCTAAGCAATCTCTCAACTTAAATCCACCCATTAAAAAGGCCGAAATACAGCTTAAATTACCCTTCCACGCTCCCGATCCTCGTTTCGCGATATCCCGGCAACAGCAAGTAACTCTTAATAAATCGGCTACCCGTCATTAGCGAGAAACAAGAGGCCCTCCTAAAAGCACCCTTGGACACGTCTTGGCGAGGGTCGGTCGGCGCTGCGAAATTGAAAGAAAAGGAGAGAGAGAGAGAGAGAGAGAGAGAGAGAGAGAGAGAGAGAGAGAGAGAGAGCAACCCGCGCGAAATTACAGGCCCCGCGGTCAAGTTCAACGCTCGCTGCCTGCCGATCATCTGCACCTATATTCTCCCGCGATTCATCAAGGCGGCCCCCGATGAAAAGGGAAAAATGCTGCGTGCGCGTGGCCGAGGCGAGAGAGGAGAGAGAGGGAGGGAGAGAGGGAGGCGACTATTAAAACGGTACCGGCTGTCGCTTCTGCTCCCTTCGTTTTTCGGTATACGCGCGCGCTTATATACATCTCCGGGTGCCTAGGTGAGACAGGTGGCGAGACACGTGGCACGCGCGCACACATGGAGAGAGAGAGAGAGAGAGATACGGCGCGCGGAGGATGCAGCAGAAACCTCCCTCTCGTTCTTCCCGCTTCTTTCCTTTACTTTGCCGGCGAGCCATTGTTGGAAAACTTGGGGAGAGGAGACGCGTGCCGATGATTCGTCTTTACTTACTTCCGTCCTTTCCTGCTCTGGGATCGGGACGTTATGTTTCTTGGATCGAGATGATGCTTCGCGCAAATGTTCGACTGCGTTTCGATTACTTTTTTTTTTATTTTTCTGCTTTATTTTAACATATTTTTAAGAAAAAATTATTTTAACTTTACAGCAAATTCATTCATTTTGACGTCAAAATACATTTACAAAGATATACTTAAATCTAGAAGCCAGGTTGTTTAAGTGATTTTATTCCAAGCTGCTTTAAACATTTACATTAGAATCAAAGAATTTCATCTTGGAAATTATTTCCGTTCTCTAATTCCCGCTTTAAAACGATAAACAGCAAGTAATAAAACTCGAGAGCAAAAGTCTTAAATGTAGGTTCAAAATTTACAGGTTCATAGGTCTGCAATACACATCACATGTCATTCTACCCGAGTTGGTACAGCGACATATGCAAACGCGTATACGCCCGAAACCACGCAGTTCTTTATTTCCAGAAATATAACAGGAGTAAGGAGAGCTTTCTGCTCAAGTCGAGAAGTGCGCAAGAACGCACCGTACAGTACCGCGAGGTTCGCCGCGTGTAATTACGAGCACGCGACCAGGCGAACGTATCATCACTCCTTTTGAGCAAAGATGCCACTGAAAATTGAAGTATACGTATGCAAACTAGTTGCACGCGGCGGGATTATTAAGCTGGCCGCGCGCGTGTCTCTGCTGAGATGTGCGCTCCGCTAAATGAATAGGCAGGTAAATATAGTATAAGCATCAAATAGCTGGATGTAATTAAGCTGTATTCTTTATTAGGATATCTCTATTAAAAGAAACACTGTACAAAATTTTAGAATTTTTATATTATTTTTTTTTTTTTTTTTTTTAAGTAAAAGCTTATTTATATTGTATGCAAAAATGAACTTTTGATAATACAGAGCATTTAAGAATCTAGAAAAACCTTAACTGATAGACCGACAGATCCGACAGATCGAGCACTTCCAAAGCTCCCCCTCGCTCCTCGCAGCAAGCTCGACTCACCTTCAACTTCGGCTCAATTTAAAAGAGCACCTTAAGCATTGTTTACGTATGCGAGGCAGCGCAAATCGGAATCGAAATTCGGGTGAACGACCGGCGACGAGCGGCCCTCTCTCTCTCTCTCTCTCTGCCCGATGAGCCCGTTATTCAACAACAATCCCGCGGGGCGCCGATGCAGATTTGCAATAAAAACACGCGGACAGGTGGGCGCGCGCGTCGTTAGAGGGAAGCCGATTATCTCTCTCGGAGCCGTTTATCGGGCCCGGTAATCTCGGGCTCTCGGCTTCTAATTATGCCGGGGCGCATCCCCCAACAAGGCATGCGAGTCGGGGTTGCGCCGGGGTGGATGGCCGGCCGCGGCCGGCTGATATCTTCAAGGTGGCGGCCGAGGATTCTCCCGCGCGCGGCTGCTTCTAAGAGTGGACGAGCCTTCGAGCGCCCCGAGTTCATTCGCCTCGGATCGCACACCTTGACACGTTATTCCATCTAGCCATGCTTCGACGAGGTTTTCTGACCGAGGATTCGGCGCTTGGCTCTCGCGAGAGAGCTGTGGTCTTCGGGGGCTGCTGCCGTTGCGAAACGTCTTTCGCAACGCGGCCTGCCGTGCGACGCGGGAAGGCTTCGTATTCGTTTCGGGGGGGTCTTGGGTACGTTCCGCGGAGCAGCTGATTAAGCTCTGGGTGCTGTTGTAATTTTTCTGGAATATTTCGGTCAAACGGGTTTCTATTCGACGTTTCGAATGAAATTTGATCCGAAAGTCGGAGGAAGAAAATAGTAGGAAAATTCACGACGATCGGACGGGACACCTTGCCGCTCAATAAAACATTGATCGGTATACAGAAAGCAATAAAATCCGGAGCTCGAAACCAAAGCCCTCGAAAAATCCGATAATCGAACGCATCGTCGCACCTATCCCGCTCGATTTTCTCTCCCCGCGACGAGGCCGCGCTCATTGTCCCGACAGGCGGGCGCGGCGCGTATGCATTTCTCGAGCGAAAGGGTCAGCTTTCCTGGGTACACAGGCACTTCGGCAGGGAAATAACCTCGGGAGGAGAGAGAGAGAGAGAGAGAGAGGAGCGTCGAGGGTGTTCCTTTACTCATTGTCCGCTCGGCGTCGGAGATTGCGTCGCTTGCGCGCGCAACACCCGGGCGACGCATTGTAATAAAATATTGCCCCGTGAAACATCAAACGAGGCGGATACGAGAGAGAGAGAGAGCGGCGGGGAGAAGAAAGCTGACTCGTATTTCAGAGGTCCCGTGCGCCGGAGGAGCTCCGCTCGATCAATTTGAATACGCGCGTTTTCCAACACTTTCGCGGCGCGTGGCGCTTTTGCGCGCTTTTCGAGAGAGCTGCTTCGACTCTTTCGACGTATTAGGAATCTGCTTTAAATGAGTCTCTTTTTTTTCAAGGCGTTAGTCCGTTACGTGATTTACATAGTCGTGGAGGATCGAAGGTTTTCTTATACCAGATCGGCCAGGTTTCTTCTCTTTTTGAATATATTTAACGCGAGTTACATATACTTTTTCACACGCATTACATGCCGTATTTGTGGCTGTGAAAGAAATAGCACACTTGAACTGTTGGAATTTCAGGAAAATGCTTTACGAGCAGCGAGTATTCAATGTTTCAGCTTTGAGGCGCTTTACAGTAGATACTTCGAACGCTTTTAAAAATAAGGCTGAAAAATGTGGGAAACGGCAAGTTTAATGCTTTACATCTCTTCGGTATTCAAAGAGGAATTTTCGCAGTAGAAAAAGCGAATTTCGATGCACGAATCGAAGCATTCATTGTTATTCGAAAAATAAAATAACGTTTTTGCAAGCGTCGCTTATAAATTCCAGCGCTTATAATTCCCCCCAAAATTTGTCACCCCGATTGCTCTCGCAACGAATTCGCTTTCGTTTACGTCAGCCTCGAGAAGCGCTCCTCAGCGAGCTCCGCAAATCGAGAGCGAAAAAGAGGCGATACATGCTCTCGCAGCCGAATGACCCCGAGAGCTCCGCGCACTGAATCACCATCCGTCCATTCATCGGCGTATCCGTCGCAATCACGTGACGATACAGCCGATGGCACACATATATATACGCGCGTCTCTCGGCAAATACCTGAAATTCCGCTCGCCCACGCGCGCGCTCCCTCCTCTCCACCCTCGATGCACGTCGTGCCCCGCTCTCTCTCTCTCTCGACGTCGGGGTAATGCGCGTCCGTACGCAGCCTGCAGCGGCAGCGGGCGGCAGCAGTGCGTGTGGTTTCGCTGTAACGAGCAGCTGTCTCCCGACGCGCGGGCCCGAACCCTCCTACCAGCGCGCGCGTGCAGGCCGCTGTTTTTTCAAAGGGAACGTGCCGCGCTGACGGTATGTGTGCGCGCCGCCTGCAGCTTAGGATGCTTTTATCCTGTTTTAATATGGAAAATGATGCCGATGTATTGGGCTTTTCGCCGGGCTGCGGAGTCGTGTTTTTTTTTTTTTTTTTCTATTTCCTTTTGGGTCATTTGATAATTATCTTGTTGGTTGTTAAAACAGACATTTTTGTAGAGCAATACAGTGCGACGTTCTGGAATAAAATGTTTAAGTTAAGGATATAATTTTCAAATTTTCAGAAAGCTAATTTAATTATTTTGATTACTTCCTTAAATCATTTAATTTTTAGAGGACAAAATAATTTTTAATAAAAAGACTTCTCTCCTCCCCAATAGATTCATTACTTAAAACAATGAACAAAGGCAGAGATAAAATCGATAAGCGAACAAAAATGCCCCAGTGCACGAAATTCGCAACGACTGCACCGAACGAGGCAGCTGCACCGAGAGAGCGCCTCTCGTTCATCGAGCGGATCCTCCTCCGTGTTTTGATTCCCAAGTCCCGCTCTCCTCTCCTCAGCCTCGCTCTCTCGGGGCCCCGTCGACATGTTCGAAATATACGCAGATGAGCGCTTCGTCGGCGGGGCACACACAGCACGTGCTCCGGCTATTGGCGCGAATGTGGGGCCACGCGCGTCCTTCCGTCCTTATATTCGCCGGGCGTCCATCGTGTTGCTATGCGGAGCCCCGGACTTACGTCACTCGCTCGTTCTCTCTCTCTCTCTCTCTCTCCCTCTCTCGCTCTTTCTCTCGTTCACTCTTCCCGAGGGGCAATTTAATATTGATAAGTCCAGGCGTTAGATGAGTGGCCGGGCGACGTATGTATAAGCGCAGGGCCCGCCGCCGCCGCCGCCGCAGACGCCGAGAGAGAGAGCCTCGAAAAAAAGAGAGGCGACATTGCAGGCACGCCGCGCGCCGCGGAAACGGACCGATTGATAAGCCGATAGAGCCGATTTATCAGCGAATTAACCGCCTGCTTTCGGGAGGAGACGCCGAGGCAGCTTTTACACGGGATTGTAATTAGCGGGAGGAGGTGGTTTGTGAATGACCTTAGCTCCGGAATTTATTGGAGGATCGATCAATGGGAAAAGGAATTTGAATGATGGTAGTAGAGTTTGTAGGTCGTTTTTTCATACACGCTCTCCGTGTCGTAAATGACTAATTAGAATTTTATTAGTTTAAAGATATATTTTGTAATATGTTTCTTCCTCGATCGTCTGCGCTGCGAATTTAAATATTATTGAGGAAGACGTTCGAAAGTAATTCATCATAGGCATAACTTTACATGTACGTCGGTAGAAGATAACAAGTTATTTGTGAAACTGTATTAAGTAGCTAAATTACACATAACTAAATTATATCTTTACTAATTGAATTATATGTTTAAATTTCGCACCATTTTTCGCTAATTCAATTCGCAATAAGTGCCTATACTAATAGCGCACATTTTCTAAAAGAGTTAGAAAATAAAACTAGGATACAAAATAATCGCGTTAACCGTTTCCAGTGAAATGGCGCGTAAAGAAATCGAAGCGGAATAAAAACCGAAAGCCTCGTCGGCCGCTTAGCCCATCCGAATTCGGGATATTTTCAAAGTAGACCGCATAACACCGCGTCTAATCCTTATCCAAATCTGGCCAATTGGATCGACGAAGAAGCGGGGAAGGCGATTGAATTTCGAAAAATTAATATGCGTCGTATATGGACTTAAATCTGAATATCTAAGGTTACGCGGGTGTGTCATTCAAGCATCGAGTCGATTACTATCTCTCTCGGGGCTTATGTACGAAAGACGGCGGCTGCTGCGTATAATTTTTCAATTCATCATAAAAGGGGGCATTTGTGTATCGGGGATTCCTTTATTCGGACGCTCGGATTAGCTCGGGCATTTTTTTGCGCATTTAAATTTTAAATGTAATTACCAGGAAATATTTGGGGAACGACTACGCGACGGTAAGGTGGGTTTTAATTTGGGCGACGTTACCTGCTGCTCGCGGTCAAATGTCTGTGCGCAATCGATGGGAAGCTGCTGAAATTGTTTTGGCAGGAAAGCCGAGGTTCTGCACTCGGTTTTATTAAGATCTTTAGTACAAGCTAGATTTTACAGATGTTATTAGATTAAGTGTAGAGCGACGCAGATAGGTTTGTTTCTGAGTAAGAGATATTCTTGACGTGACTTTCCTAAATGGAGCATTAGATTATAAATGTATACTGGGTGTTGCGAGAGTCAATGTCGTTGGGCGCAAACCATTGCTTTAAAGTACGTCTGAAAAATAGTCGTTGTTTGCTTAACTTGCAGAAAATTAGATTGATTAAAATTTATTTAAAGCATCGTATATTATTTAAAAATTTTATCCAAAACCGAAAAGATTACTTGAGAATATAGTATCTACTTTATATTATTTTTGCTTTAACATTTTTCTTCGCAACTTAACAATAAATCTGTGTAAAAAATAAATACAACTAACTACTTCTCAGTGCAACAAAAACTACACCAACAAACGAATTTGCTACTTCAAGCCCAAAGCAAACGTTCAGAATTAAAAAAAAAAAAAAAAAAAGAAAACACAATCCCTACGATTTGAGCGAAAGAAGCCGTGAACGGCTGAATAAGCCTTTGGCGTCGGAGTCATCAAAATAGCCCCGTTGAACCAATTCACGGTCGCGCGACCTCTCGCCTCATTGTTCGGCCGGGTCCACAATCACGTCTCCCCCGCACCGCCGCACAATCCTCTTGGCACGAAAACCAACATTGTCCCCCCCTCAACAATTGCCAAAAATTGAAAGCTCCTCTCGACCGGTGTGCGCCAAGAGGGCCAATGAGAAACGCCGCCGAATTGGTAGATAATAACTATGTGTAACAGCCCGCAGATTCAATATTCGACTGAAGTCTCTCCCTACCGTCTGGGCTTCGACAAACACCGGAGTGTGTTGGCTTCGCGATACAATGACGCTTTTCAGGGCCGCGCAGTTAACTTCGGATGTACTTCGGATATATATACGTGGGAAGCTGCGGGCACGAGTTGAAGACGTAATACGTTTGCTCCACATCAAAGCTTGGCTTTGTGAGCGTTTGAAATTTCGACTGTGGACTTTACGACTCTTCGGGCGTGAAGTAAAGTTTTTTTTTCCCTCGTTGACGTGTGTGCTTCAGAGTGTACTAGAAGATTTTAGTGGGTCCGAGTGCCGGGCTGGAAGTTGAAGTTTCAATCAGCACGTTCGCTTTATAAACATTATTAGGTACTTTCGGCATTGTTTTAGATGTATAAAGTCATTTTTTTACCTTTGATTGAGAATAACAGAATCTTTTGACTACAGCGCCCTGTGTGTTGTATTTCAAGTTTCCTTTTCAGGATTATAATATCTTCAAAGATATATTACATTTGTAACTCGATATACATATGATTCTAAATTCATCCGTTCATGGTCAAAAATTCAATCAAGATTTGAGAGACTTGAGTAAAAATTTAATTTAGTGATAAATGATTTATAAATAAATGTCAATATTCTAGAAAAATTTGATTCAAATGTGAAATATTTGAAATATACTTTTTACAACAATCAACTAATAAAATAAAATAATTATTTAAATTTATAAGACAGTAAATCATGTCGGTAAATTTTATTAACACGAGCGATCTAAAAAACGATTCTCCGTAAAATGCCTCCAGTCGAAAGTGTCGAAATATTTACACGATTCATTTCTAATGGTAGCGCTCAATTAGTGCCCGAAAACGATTAAAGCAGCCGATTTCACACGTGCCAAAAAAAAAGAAACCGCCCGTCAAAATCATTTCCACAGTTCTCCAATTACTTAAATTTTTCACGCACACGCTACAAAAGCGCCAAAGCACCAGCAATCCTAATTTCTCCCAAATCATCGTTCAAACGTAAAAAAGAGAAAAAAAGAAGAAGACCAGACGCCTCGCAATAGACCGACGACGCGCTCTCCGAGCGTGCCGGGGGCTCCTTAGTAACAAGGCGCGTCAGTCGCGCGTTTTTCCCAACCGCGAGATATCCAGCTCGTAAAACGCCTAGCGAATACGAATATAAAGAGGCCCGCGTATCGCTCCTCGGCGCGCGGCCGCTTAGATTTACCTCCTCGGAGAGCGCGGCGCGCGCTTTTTTTTTTCTCCTCTCTCTCTTCCTGTGTCGTCGTCTAGGCCAGGCGCGGGCATTTTTTTCGGCTTCCGAGAAAAGCGCGGGGTTAAACCGAACCTGCGGCGGACGGAGAAGTGAAAAGAGTCTTGATCCACTACCCGCCTCCTTTTTTTTTACCGGGACTGCAGCGAGCGGCGAAGTTTTTTCCTCGGCGGCGAGAGGTTTTGGGATATACCTGCGGAGGCGCCTTGATTTTCCCTCCTTTTCCCGTTGTACTTCGGTATTTCGGGCGAAGATTTTTACTTTGTCTGGGTTGAAGAGGGGAGCGAGGGACAAAGGTATGCGCCGGAGGTGGGGAGGTAGTTTTCAGGTGGGCCCATGCAGAACGATATATTAGAGCAGAAAATGCTTACTTCTTGGGTTTTTAAGAAGTTTTCTTGATGTGGAATTCGAATGGCTTTGAGTTTTATAACTGGAAGTGGTTAGCTTAAAATTTTTATTATGTTTGTTCTAACTATATAGAGCCTAAATAGATGATTTGAATACGTATTTACGTGACTATCTCTATTTTACGTATTTGGGTTTGTAGATCTTTTTATAAACGAAAAAAAAAGAAAATAATATATGTAAATAAATTAATTTGAACTCAAATTTTGAATTTGAATTCAATCTTTTTCGTATAAAATGTGCGAACTATAATAATTGAAAGGTGTAAGAACAATTATCAAAATTATTAGCATAAGTAAATTTTTTTTAACTTCATTCAATTCCTTTGTTCTCATACTTTTTACTTTTTATTCTAGGAAAAGCTCATAATTTGAGATCATAGATTTGACTCAATTTATTCAGCGTATGTTTCTTTAAAATGTCGAGATTGCGAACGTGTTTAGTATAATTTTAAAAACATTGTTTAAAAAAAATTTACTATAAACGTAAATAATTTTCTTTAAAATTGTGTATGAATTTAAAAAAAAATTAAACTCAAGTTCGAAGCTATACGATATTTCAATGCATTTTTGTATTTCAACCTTTAATTAATGTATATAACTTTCGACCAAAATTGACTTCTTTCTCTTACAATGTCAATTAATCTTTTTCGTAATTTTATTTAAAATAATTCTACAAGGTAAATTATTCAAGTTGAAGTAGAGTTTTTGATTTTATTTAAATAAAGCATATCTCAGTTTGTTACCCTATCACCTTCTTTCTATTTCGGTATCTATAAAATCAGCGAAAAATCTCGCTCCATCCAGCAGAACTTCATAAAGTCCCCCGGACAATAAGCCCCCCTGGACTCTCCCGGAAAAAAGACATATTTCACAATTCTCCGTAGCTAATAAGCATCGGCATCGGGCCATCGCCATCCATCTCTCTTCGGCGCCTGGCGAAAATCGATGAAAGCCCGTCTCCGCGCTCTCTCTCTTGCCCTCAAGGTGTGCGTCTCGCGCTCCAGACTCTCGCGCTCCGCTCTCGACAATAGCAGCCGTCCGTCCAGCAGGCCCGCTCGCGCGACCCTCTCCCGGAGTGCACGCAAGCAGGGGGGGTCAAGGGGGGATATACGTGCATTCACGCGACGAGTGCTCCGCGACATCGATTCCCGGGCCCGGACACTCTCCTTTTTTATGGAAAGCAAGACGGATTGACTCCCCGGCTGCTGGAACTCGATACGGAGCTCTCTCTCTCTCGTGAGAACTTGATTCGGAATTGCGATGGACAGCTTTCGATCTGCAGTTCGGGGGGCGAATCGCCGGCGCGGTAATTGCGATGGGCCGTCTGCGCTTTTATGTATTGTATACGGCGGAGGGCTGAATCGGGTTGGAGAACGCCGGCTGGCGAAGAAATTAAGAAAGGAAAGTTTTTGCCGAACTGACGTTATTGTCGGGGTGCCATTTACGGGACTTGGGCAAACATTGGACTTTCTTACGAATAATTTCGTATGAAAAAGTTTTGTAAATCGAGTTGTTTGAATAAAAAAAGTTGACAATAAAGTCGTTAAGCAATTATAGATTACTTGTATAAGGTTGCGTTTCACTTTTGTTCGGATATCCTTGAAATTTTCATTCTTGCTATATCTTTAAACGCCCTGCAGAGAAGTTATGTGAAAATTAAATGCTTCGACGCGAATACTTTTTTTTTAAAGTTTTGGTTCTCTGTTACGCCCACTTTTTAATAAACTGCTATGGTTCCCATTAGGCTGGTAAAGCTGATAAAGTATGAGAACAAGTTACTGATACCTAATATTCAGAATTCAATTTTTCGTAAAACCCCCTCTAAAATGAAATTTTAGATTAATTATTAAAACAATTCCCTTTTAAAAAAGTTACGATGATGTGCATTAATTCTAGAATTAAAGTGTAAGAAACTTCTCGCAACAAAAACTGAGCATTTCAAACCCGCTTGAAGTATACACCGGCTGTAAGTGAGTTATCTCTTATACTCCCACTGACGCGTCCCAACTTGTTTATCCCCAGCATCCTCATATCCTATACTTTATGCACTCGGGCAGCATACTTTATGAATGAACTCCCTCTTAAGACTTGTTATGTAAACATTATTTTAGAACCAATTTATTAAATTGCAGAAAGCAACACAATTTTCATTTAGAAAATCATCGTAATCGTTACAATTGTTCAAAATAATAAACAAAATCAAACTCCTCGCTTCCAACCGGGATTCATAAACCACGAAACCGGTGAAATCCACCTTCCTACCCATCGTCTCCCATCGTCTTCCTTTGAGCACCATCGAAAAAATCTTCCTCCAAACAACTCCTAAAGCACGCAGCCTCGGCTCGGTACTCACAATGCTCTCCTCTCTCCCTCCGGAGAGCGAAGAAGGAGCGAGAAGGCCCGCGATAATCGGCGCCGGCCTGCAGAGAGTCGCGAACCCACAAAGAACTCGGACGAGAGAAAGAGAGAGGGAGAAAGGAGAGCATTGTGCCGAGGAGGGCTTGGAATGCGGCCCCCTGCACTCGGCGAAGCCCCCGGAGTCGCAAACCAAGAGAGAGAGAGAGAGAGGGAGATTCGCGCGTGTATTCTTCGAGGCAGCTCTCTTGCATCCTCGCGGAGAGAAGACGCTTATTATTGCGCGCGCCGCGGAGGGGCTTACTCGCGCTTTTGCGCCGCCGTACCTGACTTTATGATTGCGAGTAATGATTCGGGGCCGCGCCGCTTCGGCGGGACTTGAGGCTTGAGGAGGACTTTTCGGCGTCCTTTTTGCGGGATCGCGCCCGGAGGCGCTGCGGGTTTTTTGGCGTTGGATATATGTTGTTCGCGTGTTTTAGTCGGTTCGGAATTGTTTGAATATACGAGAATCTTATAATGATGACGTAGATTCAGATTACGGAAAATGATGCTTTCAATTTTAGGATTATCAGCTCGGCTCGAGTGGCGTGAACTTCAGTCTGAAGTATGAAAAAAGAACTGATAAAGTTTTATCGCAAGAGCCACTTCAAGGGTGTTGATTTTACTCACCCTACGAGATTAATGAATTAATAATAAAAAGAATAATGTACAAGTTAATCGGAACGACATCGTTATTCTCGCCAAAACAAACGCTTACACGAGTTCTTACATTCTTTATCGACTTCCGCGGAGTGCTTCACCTCGGGAATCAGCATAAAAAGCGAGCCTCGTAAAGCGATAAAGAGAGTCGCAGGCAGAAGCCGGGGAGTAAAAACACCAAGAGTCGAGGCGATCGAGTAAAAAGTTAATCTGTGTAATCGGCAAATTACCTCCGCGACGAGTCCATTAAAAAGTGTTTGAGCGCGCGGCGCGCTCTCCGTTCCAGTCGCTGAATACACCCGCGGACAAAGTGTAGAGAGAGAGGGACGAGAGAGTGCAGCGATCCGCTCATTGAAATTGAAATTCGTCGCGCCACTTGTGCGCGCGCGTCCTTCTTCCCGGCGCGCCGCAATCCGCTTACTTTTATCTCGACGCCCACCGGGCGAATTATCGTCATCTCGACTGTCGCGGCGGGGAGCCGGAATCGCCTGCATCCTTACGTGTACGCACCGAGGAGAGAGACTGAGAAGGGGATCGTCTCTGTATTTACAAACAAATTGCTCGAGCGTGTCGCTGACCGCTAGGCGAGAAAACATTTTCTCCCGACGCGTCCGAGGGACTGTCTGCTCTTTTCTTGCCGCTGCAGTTTTGCGTTTTTGCGGGAGGAGAGCGTCTTCTGGTAAGGATTGCGCGTCAAGTTTGCAGTAACGTAGGTTTGCTCTTGAGGGCCCTTCGGGGAGCTGAACGTTTTTATAGGTTTTTAAAGGTACCGATTGACGGGGTGGTTGGAGGTAATTACAAGTTTTTAAAGGTTTGGCCAACTTTCCGGTAGAGTTTGTGAAATGGTTCAAAAGTTGGTGAATAATCTTGTCATTTAACAAAAATTTATCTAATACTGTAAATAATTTAAATTAAAAGTCACCAATTTCAATAAAAATAAACTTTTTAACATGAAAATAGTTTTAATATATGCACATTGTAAACTTCAGTATTTTCAAACTGGCTTTTTCTTGCGTAAAATTTGAAGACAAACGACTACATTTCCGATAAGCTGAAAAGGTTTCTCTCAACTCGTTAGTCAATAAATTTTCAAATTATTAGCTTTTACATTTACTGCCGGTTACTCAATCTTCGCTTAAGCGCGTAACGAAGTGAAACCTCACTTTAAATTCGAAGCGCTTCAACTAAATTCTCAACTCAAACGGCCAAATTCAAATTCTATTAGGAAAACAATCGAAAAACTTATCTTCGCTCGAATATTGTTATCAACAAAAGGCCGGGAGGCGATTGATAAAGAAAATCGACCTCGAATGCACTTTCGTAGTAACTTCCTTACTTCAGAGCGGTAAATCTACACTTCGCCGTAATCGGAAGCGTACGAGGATAAAAAGTTATCTGGGATTTTTTCCCAGCTCCGAGTTCAGCGGCACTCCGCTGTATACGGACTTCAATATCGCGCCGAAGGCAGAGTCGACTGCTTTGTACGATTCGGTGGTTATGAGGTATATCATGCATATTGATGAGCCGTTCGAGAATTTCGGACGGTTCAATATGGGAATGTATGCAATGTCGCCGAAATTTATTCACGCCGGCAAGTGTTGACACATTGTAAAACTTATCTTCGGTTGTAATTAATGATCCGCTATCTATTATCCTGGGTAATTTATTAAACTAATCGATTTATAATAAGACGATGTTAAGATGTAAAAATTGATTTTTAAAAGTTAAGAAGCATTTGTTTTGAAATATTGGAAGTAAGCCGAGATAAAACATTTTACAGCAATACTTACACTTGATTTTTCTCTCCCCAGCAGCTCCCTAGAATTCAAAAATCCGCCAGGTTCGACTGCCGTTAATCGTAAAAAGGCACTTGCGCGAAAGGCGCTCTCGAGATTCCTCGAGCGGCTTGTTATGGCGAAGGAGGCAAGAACTTTCTTCCGCCGCGACCGTTGACTCTCTCTCTCTTCCTCTCATGGTTTTTCTGGGCGCGTAGGACGAAAGGGGTATACAGCGGAGAGGTTCGAGAGATGCCGCGTCTCCTTCGTTCTCTCTCCCTCCGACCGCAGAGGGATAAAAAAGGCGTCGAGAGAAAGGGACAGAGCGGAGGGCCGAAAGCGGAGATAAGAGGGAGGCTGGAGAGGCTCTTTCCTACGTCGGCGACTCGGCCGAATTAATCGGCCAGTTTTTTTTTTGTTGCCGACGATAGGATATCTCTCTGTGCTTTCGGAAATTCGACGGGGGATTTTTAGTGGCGCGTAATTACGCCGATACGGGCTTTATCGCCGGCTGATTGTGGTATCGCGCTCCGTACTATGTAAATGACTATTAGAAGGAATTAGGACAAAATGTTCGGGATAGATTTATAGCTGCGCGCGGGATCGAGTTTTGGCGGGGAAGGTACTTGCTGAGAAAAATGTGGTGACGCGCTCGAAGAGGTAACTTTATCTCCTTGTAGAAAAGTGAAGAAAAAAATTGAGATACGCAGCGCTGAACACCTGGCTGCTAAGCTAACTCTTGCACTTGCTTCCGATGAATTTGCGCTTCCGAGGACAGTGTCGATAATTCTTACACTTTCCGTAAAGTGATTTTAAACTTTTCAAGTTTATCGTCGCTAACATTTAGTTTACCTAACTAAAAAAAAAACAAAAAAGTTACGTAAACGAATTAAGAACGAGCGAAAATCTCGGGGCAAAAACTCTCTAGAAAAACGTCGATCCACTCGATCCTAACTCATGCATCATCCTCAAAGTATATACACACGAAGCTCGCGGCTCACCTCCGCGCGCGGCATCGCTTCTTGAAAAAGCCACTCACGGAAAAGTCGCAGGAGTCGGCATCGCGAGAAAAGATAAGAGGAAGCGGCGGGAGGAGCTTCGGAGTCTGCGTGCGAGAGCGAGAGAAGAGCGACGAGAGAGAGAGAGAGAGAGATGAGCTTGTGTTTTTCGCGGCGGCGCGAATCCGACCGGTTCCCAGGACGGCAACAATGCCACACGGACTCGCCCGCAGCTTCCCTCCCGAGGTCGCTCTCTCAAACTCTTTACTCGCTCGCCTTTATCCTCCTGCTTTATTCTTTCTCTCTTTGCGCTCTTTCACGCGAGGTTGTGTGTGTGCGTGCGTGCCTGCTCTCGGAGGCTCGCCGTCTGAGCGGATATTCAACAATGAAAGAATCTGCGATGTATCCCGATGTTAACTCTCGCGCGCGCGGGGAAATTTGCCTCTTTTCTCCCCCCTTTGAAACAGAGACTTCGAATTGTTAATTGGGAGAATGCGCTTGTTGTGCATTTCTCGCGGCGCAGAATATACATCCGAAGCGGATTGAGTTGTCCCAAGGGGGGTGTATAGGAGATACTTTATCGAAGTGCCTGCTCTTGAGAATGCTCGAGTTCGAGAGTACGCAGGTAGTACTTGGACGATTGAGTATATACTCTTTCTCGAGGGTCGCCTGCTTGGGCTCTGCACACTCGAATATGCTGCAAAATTAATTCAATAGCAATTCGATATTCGTTTGCTGTACCTGAAAAGTATTAAAAATTATTATCCGAATTCTGCACGTTTGGCTTGTGAAAACAGTGACCGGATTGCCTTTTGAACGATAATTAAAACGAGCGTTACAATTTGAATGTATATATGCATCGCTGACGTCATGCAATAATAATTATTATGGATTGCCGTATCACGTTGGCTTATGTGAGTATCGCGCTGCCGCCGTGCAACGCCTCGCAAGAATAACAGTTACAATGCAATTGAATCCTTGTTCAACGTCGATAAGAAAAGTGTAAAAAAAAATTATATAAACATAAGCTTATAATAGAATCGCCAAAAAGTCATCCCTATAATAACATCCTTGAAAAATCTCGAGAGGTTCCCCGCGATATCGGTCACTTAGCAACAGGTCCCCCGTAATATGCGCCTCGACTATTTCGATCGCGCTGATTCGCGCCGACGACCTTCTTTTTTTCTCCATCCAGCTTTTTCGCATCCACTTCTCCCGCGGGCCTAATCCTCCCGACCTCCCGGGCTTTTTTGCGCGCTCATTTTCTCGCGCACGCCGCTCTGTTATGTCTGCCCCCCCCTCTCTCTCTCTCTGTCTCGCCTTCGCGTTGAGAGAGAGAGAGAGAGAGAGCTTCTTAATACTTTACGGCGCAGCGACAGCGGCAGCTTTATACACACAT